>CM037036.1:2776302-3042333 GCA_020882235.1 Schizaphis graminum | reverse complement strand
ATAAGAAGATATAATAAGATTTTAGTTATCAATTTATCATTTATTTTATTATTTAGTAATAATATTTATTTTAATACATCGCATGTACAAATACTATTTACAATATAATAGATCGCATATACAAATACTATTTACAATATAATACATCATACACATAATATTTAAAAGATAAAATAAATCGTCTATGCAACTTAGGTTAGTTGGTCTGGTTGGTCATCATCAGAGTCGCCAGACTCGGAATCGGAAGGGTTTCCGGTAATGGTTAAGACATGTCGATTCGAGGGTTCCGCATCCAACATGTCATCGGTGATAAAGTCGATCTCGCATAACTTCTCCTCCTCTTTAATAACGTGGCTTATAAAATGTTTCCACATGTCGGGTGATACTCGTTCCACGCCTTCAATCAACAATTGTTTTACATCTGGTAATTTATAGCTTGTATTGTTCATTTTAACGTACTGTTTTACAGAGGACCACGCCAACTCTATAGGGTTTAACTCGCAATGATACGGTGGTAACCTAAGTACAATTTTATTGTTTTCTTTTGCCAATTCATCAATAACGTACTTGTTACAATCCGTTCGAAATTCTTGTGCCTCTTCCAAGAGTGGATCTTTGACCATTCGTTGGTCAATTATTTTCCCTCTAATTGACAACCATTGAATAATTTTTTCCTTTTTCCACGAAGATAAGGGAAACGTTTCTTTTTTAACCGAATGGTACGGCGCATTATCCATAACAACTACTGCATTTTCTTTCAGTACCTAGTGGTAAAATGCTAATAAACCAGTCATAAAATGAGTTGCCATTCATTTCGTCGTGGTAATCACTTGTATTTTTTTAGATTCAAAAACCAAGAGACCACCAGCGACGAACCCATCAGACGATCCTATATGGACAACAATTAATCGTTTGCCTTTACCAGACGGATTTTTTTGTCCAGTTGTTAGGCCTTTTAAAAATGCGTCTTTATGTGATTTTATTGTTTTATCGACCCACGATTTTGAAGTCGTTTCCCCAGCGTTTACCCAAGTCTCATCAAGGTAGTAAATTGGACGACCTTGCACACATAGAAATATTGGAGTTAAATTCAGTTTCAATCAATTGTTAAGTAACTAAATGTTAAATTAACTGTGATTTGTATATTAAATAACAACATTGGAGTGTTGTATTGAATTTTGAGTCTTACACTACGTATTGTGAGAACAACTATTATGTATATTCATTGTTAACCATATTCTATATTTGAAATGAAGAAAAAAAAATGTATTCTAAGTATATGAACGATTAAATTAAGTTTTTGTTATGTAACTTTGAAATTATATATATTAATAACTTAACAATTCCATGTTTAGTCATTTTAACATCTAATATATTGATAACCGACAAGCAATTGTTGTTAATATAATCATAGAAATGTTAATTTTACTCTTAATAAATTGTTAAATAGTATAATAATATCTGTGGTTAAAACAACAACAGAGTGTTTTTAATTTTAACAATTTTTGATTTTAAGATTTACTACTAACTATGCTTATAATAACAATTGCTACATAATGTGATTTTTAATTATGAAGTTGTTTGTTAAATTAAATAATTTGCGTTTAAAAATTGTCTTAATTCCTAACATGCACGTTATAAAAATAGCATATTATATACATATATATATATATAGGTATTTACTAATGTTAAAGAATTAAAAATAAAGGTATTTATAGTAGAATAAATCGTATATCACGAATCATGATGGTAGGTATATTTATTATTATTGTTGTGTTTTCCCAAAATGCGTTGCGATTAGTATCGGTAACGATTATATTTGATCATTTCAATATCAATTATCTGCAGACAACAGTCAATAGTTACTTAGTGCTTAGTATCTTATAGACTATAGTTGGACAAATGTGGAAACGTTATACTGTTAAACTGACTTTGGAGAGTCCAATAACCCTGGAGACTGGTAAATACATCACCTCCAAATTAGGAAAATAAATATAGGTACATTTATTATATATTATATGCATACAATAAATATAAAGGTAAAATCATTACCTATTAGTTATTACTGTACCTATCATAAAATAGGGAATATGTGAAGATTGTGACAATGAGAAACAGTATTTTGCAGGCTCTATAGAACTTCCAATAATGAAATACAATCCATGTCCCATAATTTTATTTGTTTAAATAGTATATTTTTCTTACGTAATACAACCCCGATAGGTAGTCTAATGGTTTAACGCGTAAGAGTTAGGTAGGAAAGTTGTTGAGTAGTAAATGTGGATAGTAGTCATGGGTTCGAACCTCGTTGGATGAGATAAAACTTGATAAATTTTTCTAAAAAATTACAATATTATTAAAACTGCTTGTTGTTAATTCAACACCCCGATCGACAGCTATTGTTATCACATAAAAGTTATTTTGAACACAATAAAATATTTTGAAATAAGTATACTACGTGTTATTTTGACAATAAGTGGAATTAGAATAATCTATAATTGGTTGTGTTATGGTAAAACATTTATAGATGTTAAATTAACTACAAAATAATTAAAAATTACTACCTCTAAAAGAACTTATTTTGACTTATACGTCTGATGTGGTATCAACGCCAAGCAGCTAGTGAGTGAAAACCTACACGCCATCTTAGTTATTTTAACACCAATTTGTGCTAAATTAAATAATTTTTTCTATCTGTGTACTACGTCTTTCTCTATACCAAGGATCATCATTGAATTTAATCTGGAGTCACTAATTGTAGACCGTAAGTGGGTTTATTGTAGACCGTAAGTGGGTTTTTATGAGTTTAAGCTTACTTAAAATTAGATAGAACACACTTGAATTTTTTTCTATAAAACGTGTGCATGTTGAATTTTACCTGAGTTTTAGAATTTTTGTCTAACCAAGTAGGTGGCTTTATGACGATGGTGTATTTTAAAATCGTTTTTCTGGATTTATTCCTAAAGTTGTTGAAAATGATATAGCACTGTCAATTAAATTATTCATTGAGTTTGTATTTGAGTTAATTTTTTCTAAAATTAGTTGTATCTATTAAAGTAGCAGCGTCAACTTGTAATAAATATGAATGAACGTAACACTAGTTTATTGTTCACAAATATATTATTAACGTTTATTAAGGTATAATGATAGGTATTTCAAGTTTACAGTATTTTCTTTTATAATTTATATCACATAATGTGATTTGACATATATAAAAAAACATTCAACTGAGGATATAGATGTTTATATTGTAATTATTTTGATTCGCGGTTATTCTTGACTGATGAGGTCTGATTAGTTGAATTTGTTTGAATTTGGACAGCAAACGAGAAACACGCGTCTGATTATTGTTTACGTCCAATAGTGGTAAGATTTCATACATAAACAATATCAGACGCGTTACGGGCGGCGCAATTAAATCGGTAATGGACGTTGTCGTATATTCGTTACCGATAATAATACGGGAGGCACTGATAAACTTACACCGGCGGGTGTGCAACAGTCACTGACGACTGACCACTGTGTATACGCGAATTGTTTACGTCCGACAATTATAATTTCTTGTAGGTAAATAATATTCAACATATAATGTTACGAGCGGCATGTACTTAATGTAACGGACCGCGGGTAGGCTCAGGGCCTATGCACTCATATGTATGAAAATTGGTATTATAATATTATTAATATAGTATCGAAGAACGCCACCGGTAGCGTTTGAGAACTACTTTGAGGTTATGTACTTAATATAATAAAGGTTTTTAATTTTTATTATAATATTTTTACAATTTTTATTCGAATTAAGAATTTAGAAGTTTTACCGTTTTACGTCTTCCAGCCTCCAGGTAAATAAACTAATGCCCAACACCTATTTCGTCGGTTTTATTTAAATTATTTAAGATTGATTTATTTCAGCATGGTTTCAAATAAATGCTGTGTGATTGGGTGCATTGATTCGGCAAAAAGGAAATATGTTTTTCCCAACAACGTCAATGACTTTTTAGTCTGGGTGGAAAGAACAGGCAATCCTGCATTGAAAACGCTGCACAAAGATGAAGTTCGGAAAAGATACCAAATCTGTAGGAATCATTTTGATTCACGTTGTGATTCGCCGGGCACAAAACAAAAATTAATAAACTATTCACTGCCAACATTGAATCTACCTCGTAACATTTTGTCCTTTGTGTTTGTGAGCATGTATATGTCATTGTGTTGGAAAAAAATTAATATCGGATAAGTAGTTCAGTGTCTCAATGTATGCATATGTATGTATTTTTATATGTATTGGATTAGATATTTATATGATATAACTAATCTATAGGTAGGCAATGTAGTTATAACTTGTTTATGTGATATAAGATAATTAAATGTTATTTAATTAAGTAAAAATAGTAGTTAATTATTGTTTGTCAATCAAATTTACAGTGTTGGGTAAATTACTTTTAAAAATTTAAAACTTACTTTACTTTTTTAAAAAACAATTAAATAACCTTATTTGTTACTTATAGTAAAACGTAATTTATTTCATGTTTGTATACTTAGTTATAAAAAACAAATAGATAATTGAAGTTGTTATGTTGTAAATATTTACTAACTTATGTTCCTATGTACTATGTCTGTGTTCTTTATGTTTGTACATACATATTGCTATACAAATTAATAATTTTAAAATATTTTGTGTAACATATTATAGCATGTATAAAAGAATCCCTAAACTGGTCGAGCAGAAGTCTATCAACTTTTAATAATAGTTCTCAACCACCTACTCAATTAATTACATCTACACCTATAAAAAATAAAAGTAAGTTCCAGAGTTAGTTATGATCAGGTTTCGTTATTGTTTTTCAACAATAATAATTGTAACCGAGATTGTAACTCACTGTAGAGGTGGGCTTAAAATGCTTAAATCCCCTACTAATTTATAATATTTTATTATTTTTAGTAAGACAAATCTTTTCTACAATGTGGTGTTTTATAGTTACAGTTATTAATGAACATATTACAATTCAACCAATAGAGACCACTTCTAGTGAGATGTCATTTTCTCAACCAACTACTGAATTAATTACATCTACACCTATAAAAAATAAAAGTAAGTTCCAGAGTTTGTTATGATTAGGTTTCATTATTGTTCTTTGTGATTAAACAATAATATTTGTAAATCACTGTAGACTGTAGAGGTAAGCTTAAATTCCCTACTAATACATGTTTTATTATTTTTAGTAAAACGCCAATCATTTCTTCAGCAACAGACCATCAAACCAAACAAAATGACACCCAATTGTAAAAAATTATATAAAGCAAGCTTAAAAATAAAAAATAAACTGTCCAAAAATAAATCAAAAATAAATAGCTTCAAACACCGAATAAAATTGGCAGATAAATTTTTAAAAGAGGACAATTTTAACCAGATGGTTGATAAAGTGAACTCTACAACCTACAACTTCATGTTGTCCCAGGTCAAAAATCAAAAAAAAAACATTCATGGTCGGCGATATTCCAATGATGACAAAATATTGGCATTGTCCATTTACAAACAAAGTCCAAAAGGTTACAAATATTTGTCATCATTATTTGCACTACCTTCTGTTAAAACAATTATGAGTTTATTACGTAAAGTACCTTTTGGACCAGGAATAAATGATCATATCATAGAACACCTAAAACAAATCGTTGATGATTTGAGCCCAATGGATCGATACTGTACTCTTTTGTTTGATGAAATGGCTCTGGAAGCTGGTTTGCAACATGACAAACATAAAGATTATGTTTATGGATTGGAAGATTTTGGACTTGACAGGAATCCATCATCTTTTGCAGACCATGTTCTAACGTTTATGATAAGAGGTATTCGGAAGAAATACAAGCAACCAATTTGTTTTTACTTTGTTAAAGGTACTACTAAAACATACCAGCTTGTAAAATGTATAAAAGAAGTAGTTCAGAACATTTTAAGTACTGGTTTGAATATTGTAGCCACGGTATCGGATCAGGGTTCAACCAACGTTGCTGCAATTAATGTATTAATGGAAAAGACTCATCAATATTTTTTGGAAAAAAAAATTGAAAACCAGTACAATGGATATTTTATTCATGATCATAATATTATACATATTTATGATCCACCGCATCTCTTAAAATCAATAAGAAACAATTTGTTAACTAAAAATGTTAAATTCAATTGGCGTGGAAAAGAACAAATAGCTTTGTGGGAACATCTAGTAAACTTGTACGATATAGACAAAACATATGAGAACCTAGAAATGCGGAATCTACCAAAAATTACAGAGGCCCATGTTTACAAGGATAAAATTAAGAAAATGAAAGTTTCTCCGGCGGCTCAAATATTTTCACATAATGTTGCATCAACCATGAGATTGATGTGTGACATGGGTAAGTAATTTTGTGTAATGACAACTATATGTGCATTTATTATATAATATAAATTGTTTGATTTAGCTCCAGATAATATTAAATTGGGTCAAAAAGCTGTTGGAACTGCAGACTTCTGTTTATTTATGGATATGCTCTTTGACTCTGTAAATGCTAGTTCAGTTCGTGCAATGAAAGGAAAGGACCTCCGTTCCGCTGTCACATCTAGTTCAAAACATATTTCATTTTGGAACGAAGCAATATCAGTTTTTAATTCTATGAAATTTGTAGATAATAAAGGTAAAATATCTAAACCCCCTTGTATTAAGAACTGGATAATAACTTTAAAAGGATTGAAAACTTTATGGTTTAAATTAAACAAGGAAGGCTTTAAATACCTTATAACTCGTAACATAAACCAAGACCCACTTGAGTGTTTATTTGGACAATTTAGGCAACTTTCTGGTCGAAACATTAACCCTGATTGTTACCACTTTGTAAATTCATTTAAAACTCTACTTCTTAATAATTTTTCATCAATAAAATCTAAAGAAACTAATTGTCAGCAAAATGAAATCGATACATTAAGTAATTTAAAATTGTTTCTCACAAGTCACAAAATTAATGAAGCAGAAGATCCTATTAAAATAAATTTTCTTAACACGAATTTAATAACAAATGTGAATAAAACAAATTATGTTAATGACATGACAGTTAGTTATATTGCTGGATTTTTAATGAAGAAAAACTTATCACAGATACTTCAATGTGATACATGTAAATTTGAGCTAAGGAGTGAAAACATTACAAATCCATTAATAAAGATCAGACAATATGACAATGTGAAATATGGATTATGTAATCCATCTACTAAATTATTTAATTTTATTAAAGAAGTACTTATAATTTGTTCATGTTGCATTAATGATATATATCATGAACGTAATCTGTCCAAACAATTAATTTTGATTATTGAGATGAACTTAGAATTCACATTTACATGTCCAGATCATAAAATTAAGGATATAATTCTTAAAAAAACTGTAAATATGTTTCTTTTCACGTATTTTAAAAACATTAACCGTATTTTAAGAGGTCTTGATACAAAACAAAAAAATAATAACGATAAAATTAAAAACATGGCATTTGCATATTACAAAACTCATTCCAAAAGATATAAATCAAAAACTTAAAATATAATATATAATCTTAACACATTTTAACACATAAATATCCAATATTAATAAAAATTTTAGTTATGTACCTAATAATTTGTATTAAAAAAATTAAATTCTATTTTAATTTGTAAAAGTTGTATTTTTTATTGCTAATATTAATGTATTGTTAAAAAATTGTTATTACATATGTACCTAGTTTTGAAAATTAAAAACTATTTTAATTTGTAAAAGTTTTATTTGTTGTTTTTAATGTATTTTTAATAATTAATAATTTATATTGTTAAAAATGTTAGTTATGTACCTAGTTTGTATTATAAAAATTAAATTCATTTTAATTTTTAAAAGTTGTATTTTTTATGATTTTTTTGCTTCACTGCAATACATTAAATTTACCACATTAACAAAAAAGTAACTAATAAATGATTGTTTTTATTTTATTTTAATGATTAATAATTTTAAAAGAAATACCATTAGCGGTGCCATAGTAACTGCCACGGCGGCGAATTGCCGCCCGAATATTAGGTCTAAAGAATGACACCGGGAGCGCTATTTTACGTGCCCAGTTTATCAGAGTAGTCGTCTATCTATACTATTCTTTAATCTATGGGTAGGCTCGTTCCTGACGGATTACGGGCGGCGCGTATATAAATATATATTGGAACAGGCACGTAAATGGACGTTTATTTTTTTTTGGGGGGGAAGGGCGATCAGTGGCAATTAATGTTCTTCATGCTAGCTCCACACTCTCGCCGAGGCGAAGCGAGGCAGCGCCAGCACGAGTGTGTAGTCGTATCACTCGTCTCGTCTCGTCTCGTCTCGTCTTGCCTCGTGCGCGCTCCACTCCAAGTCGGTATTTTGGTCGCGAGTCAAAGAACACGAGACACGAGGCGAGACGTACCAACTTTACTCTCGCCTGAGCTCGCGAGTTCTCAGTAACGAAACAAAAAGAAATCAAAACGTTTTGTGCAAAAAATGGCTGACTGGACGAACGAAATTTTGATACAATTTGTGGAGTTATACCAATCGGAAGATATTTTATGGAATCCAAAGCATCGTAACCACAAAGATAAAACAAAAATGAATGATGCTTGGTGCCGAATTAGCAAGGTTTTGAATATACCTGTAGACGATTTAAAAAACAAAAAAAATTCAATTATGGCTACATTTCGGGGCCTTTTGAGAAAGAAAAAAGCGTCCATTAAATCAGGAGCCGGACAGAATGATATTTATCGACCAATATGGTTTTTATATGATCAAATGGAAAGTTTTCTTGGAAAAGTAAACGATTGCAACGTGACATTAAATACTGAAGAGGTAAATATAACCCGTCATCAGTAGCTTCGATCTTTTCGACCGTCAATTTTTTTATATTCTGAATAATATATAATTTGAACAACTTATATTCTCGTTGACTTCAATACATTTTCATAATAGAGTAGTTTATTTGTGTTTTGTTCTAATTTTATATCGTACACAGTGTACACAGAATAACACTGTTTATTAATACTTTATGGGTCGAAATGACCGATGCCACTATCTAACCTAGGTTCTATATATAACATGAATGAAATGTAAATAGCATTAAAATATTTAATTCATGTAGAATTGTATTCCATAATGTTGTAAATATATTTTGTTGTCTTAACAAATATTAATTAAAATATGCAGTCTATTTTAGGGATAATATGTATAATAATAAAATAATAAAATATTATAATACAATATAATAACTTCATAATTACTAGTTTATGTTTATTTATGGAAAGGTATTATTATTTATTTATTTATTATTATAAAAATATGTTGTAAATTCTTCTCTTATTTGTATTGCATTTTCTGGCGATCTTCGTGGTATTTGATTGATAGGCCTAATAGCACAATTTTCGCCGATTTCTCTTCTCCAGGAACCCGGTTGAATTATCACTCCAGTATTATCACAAACGTCTATTGTACCGGGGGGAGTATATACTGATGCAGACGTTTCACTTCTCCTTAAAAAATTATGCAATAGCACACATGTCAATGTTATGGTAGACACTTTTTCTAACTCAATTGAAATAGGTTTTTTGAAAATTCGGAATTTAGCAGCCATTATTCCAAATACATTTTCAACCACAACACGGGAGCTTGATAATTTTTGATTAAAAATGCGTTTTGGAGAGCCAATCTCATGGTGTCCGGGAAATGGTTTCATCAAGTTAGTATGGAGAGCAAATGCTCCATCTCCTAGGAAAACATATGGTAAATCAACATTTGAGCCAGGAAGGGGAGAAGGAGCTGGAATGTTAAGGCTGTTAGAGCAAATTTTTTTCCACAACAAAGAATTTTTGAACACACCACCGTCACTAATTCTACCTTGGCTCCCTATATCAGCGAATATAAAACGATAGTCACTACTAACTAATCCCATTAAAACAATACTAAAAGAGTTTTTATAATTGTAGTGTTCTGAACCAGTCTTAACTGGGCATTGCAAAACTATGTGTTTTCCATCGATTGCTCCGATACAATGTGGATACTTTACGCCAAACCCTTTTTCTATTTCTAACCAATCACTTGAAGTTGATGGAAGCTGAAATAAAAATAAAAATAATTAATTAATATTTTAGATTCTGAACGGAGTGATGAATGTATTGATTTTACAATGATGTGTGTTTTTTTTTTGTTTTTGTGTCTGTGTACAGCATAACTAGTCGAAATAATGCTTCAATTTCAAACTTTGGGGGTGGTTTCCGATGGCAAAGTGGATATCCTTCGTGTATTATAGAGGTGAAAAGTAAACATTTTCCAACAGTTTTCAAAAAAATCGAGAAAAACATAAAAAAAATGATAGAAAAACGGGAATTTTTACGCAAAAACAGTTTTCGACCAAATCGATTTTTTTATATGGTTGTAATTCAAAAACTAATCGATGTAAATACTTGAAATTTTCACAAAATGTTTATATTAGCGTTCTCCATACACAGTTAAATTTTCAAAGAATTTTGACTTTTTTTGAGCTATTTATAGACAATTGAAATTTTTAATTTTTTTTAGTATTTTTTTTTAAAATAACGATAAAATTTTTTTGGCCGGCCAGAAAATCTTGAAAATTTAATACAAGGTTTCTTATAAGTTGTTCTTAAAGTGATAAAAAAAAATCCGAAATCGTTAGTCACAATTTTTTTTTATAAGTGCTTAAAGTTCGAATTTATACGAAATACGTCAAAATTGCGAAAATTTGCAAGTAATTTTGTGGTTGAAAAATCGTAAAATTTTTTTCTTTTATAACTAAGTTTTGAAAATTTGGTACAAGGTTCTCCATAAATTTTTTTTCAATTATCTGTAAAAAAAACTCGACCGGATTCAGACAAAAAATTTTTATGAGTGTTTGAAATTTAAATTTTTACAAAACCGCGTTAAATAACGGTTTAGCCTCAAACGATTTTTGATATTTGTTGTTATTCAAACAGTATAAGTCGTAAACACTTGAAAATTTTACCAGTTATTTAGATTGCCATTTTCTTTACATGATTTGATTTTCAAAATATTTTGACTTTTTTTGAGCTATTTATAGACAATTGAAATTTTCATTTTTTTTTTTATAAATGTTGATAAAAAAAATTTAGCTGGGACAAATTACTTGAAAATTTAATTGAAGGGTCCACATAACTTGTTCTAACTCTCATTCAAAAATTATAAAAATACATAGGCACAATTTTTTTTTATTAGCATTTGAAGTTCAAATATTGACAAAAATTCGTCAAAATCATGAATATTTTTCACTATTTGCTAGTTAAAAATTTATAAATATTAATTTACTATCAAAAGCTAAGAATTGAAAATTTAATACTATGCTGTCCATAAGTTAAGCTTAGAATAATTATAAAAAAGTTTGAGGATTATTCAATTTAAAAAATTTTACGAGTGTTTAAAGTTTTAATTTTAATTTGAAATCAAAAATACGCGTGTAAAATTACGTTTTACTAATAAATAATTTTCGATTTTTGTTATTTTTAAAAAATTACTAATTATTACTACTAATTATTTTTTTAGGTATTATATTGTCTGTATTATATTATATTATATGTAATTATTAATAAACGGATTTAAATGCTCTAAAAAAATAAGAAAAATACAATTTAAATAAGCACTCGTAACAATTTATTTTTTTAAATGCTTTTAAAATTATTTTTAATATTGAAAATTTTGTTTGCTTATTTATTATGTTATTACTTATTAATAATAAGTTATTATATAAATTCGTATTTTTATTATTCATCTTCTTCTATCTTCTTTTTACTCTGAAAATTATAAAATTATTGCCAATAAATGAATATACAATTTAGATATGTACATTCGTTATATTTTCACCTTGTGTTTCATAGGCTCATGCACACTGGAGAATCAATCAATTAAATCAATTCTTAAGTAATTTTTTCAATATTTTTGGGGAATATTTCACAAATAATTGACCAGGAAACATTAGAAAATGATAATGACAACGGCAATGAATTAAATTCACCTGACAATTTAACTAGTCAACCAACACAAGAAAACATCCAGATACAACGTCAAACATCTCGCCGGCGAGGAAATCCTCATGAAGTTGAAGAGGCTGAGAGACAAATGAAGACAGCTTTTAATACCTTAGAAAGTGTTTTAAATAAAAAACATGAAGAGGATGAGTATGATTTATTTGGAAGAATACTTGCAAACAAAATACGTAAGTTACCGGAAAATGAACGAGAACTTTTCATGTACGAGATTGATGGAATGTTTGTTCAACGCAATCATCGGATTAATAATCCTTTGTTATCTTTACGACAGCCTACGTTTTCTGGGGCATTCTCTACAGGAATAAATACTGCAAATGACTCATCATCTACTGTAACTTCTTATTCTGATTCGCCATGTCGACCACTTTCAATATATATTCCGGAACAACCTTTAACACCATATTCTACGTATCCAAATTCAAATTCAAATACTTCAAACCAATCGACAGTCTCTAACTCCCATGTTCGAAATATAGTGGATACAGCTTATTACACTGCTGTAGGTAATTATGAAGAAAGTAATAACCAGTGATGATAATGTAGTATTTACTATATAGCTTATAATGCTTATATAATTATGTTCCTAGTTATTCTAGTACAAAGTAACTAATTTATTTTAATTTTTAATATTTTTTTAAAAATGTTTTCATATAAATATTTAAAAAGTTAATATTTATGTTTTTATTGTTAAATTTTTATTTTATATAATGAACAGGTTGTTCACATAAAAATAATGTTATTTTCTTTTGCAGCATTTAAAATATAATTTTATTATGAAAAATGCTATTTATTAAATAAATAATTATAATATTTTTACCTTCACTTCATTTTTAAGAACTTGGTTAATTGCTGCACACACTTCTGGTACAATCTTTGATATTATTTGGCTAGATACTTTAAACAAAAAGTGTAGGCTTTTATAACTATCACCTGTGGCTAAGAATCGTAGCGTAATTGCTAGTCTTGTTTTAGCTGGGATTGATTCTCTTAGTTGAGTATCTTGTTTTGAAATAATAGGTGAAATTTTGGTGAGTAAATACTCAAAATCTGATAATGACATTCGAGTAAAATTTTCAAACTCGCCCGAAGGTTCATATAATAATTCTACCAATACATTTTCCATGCTTTGCCTGAAAAAAAAATGTGAGAAAATAAAGTGTAGTACAAAATATAATTCTCTCCACCATTTTTATTCTTAACGTAAACTTAATATCAATCTAACTTACTTTGTTCTGTTTCTGTGTATTGTTGTTGTCCACCATCTCCTCTTTTTGGGTTGTTTAATTTTTTTTGAGTGGCTTAAATTAAGAAAATTATAATAACTGTATGCACAAAATGCAGCCGCAGCTGTTAGTTCAACCATGTCCATTTTGTACGAACGCTAGAAACAACTAAGTGAAGCACAAGACAGCTAAAGGCTGGCTAGACTACATGAGAGTGTAGAGTGTACATTCGTGCACTGCCTCGCCTCGCGTTAACTCGACTAGAGTCTCGACGAGGCGACCTCGGCGAGAGTGTGGAGCTAGCATCAGAATGGCTTAAAAAATGAGTTATGTTTAATACTTTATTAATTAGTTGGTATGTTGTTAATAAACATTAAATACAATTTAAAAATAGATAATCATATATGTATTTACAATATACATATTAATATATCTTATACAATACTAATTTTAAATTTGATACTCACAGATACAAACATAGAAATTACATACAATTTAAATTGTTTTAGAGGCTTAAAAGTTAAAATAATTAATAAAAGAAAATAGTATCATATTATAGTCATTATTATAATATTACATGGTTTAATTGTAAATGTGAAGTTAAATATTTAATTTAATAAAGGCTATATATAAAAAAAAAGTTACATGGGTACATAGGTAGTTAATAATTAATAATACTTATAATATTAAGTCAGCATTTCTTTTTTTCATTGAAGCAAAGCGTTTAATTATATCATTAACTGATACATCTATTTCACGATGAATATGTAGCAGAGCCAAACCGCATAGCTGATCCCATCTTAGTCAATAAAAATAAAGCAGCTTATAAGCATAAGCAAAAGCAAAAGCTTTAATATGAGACGGTGCCGGCGATGGAGAGGGTGAAAGACTCGCGGTGCACCGCTCGTGGAATTTGTTCGATCTTGACGGTCGGACACTTATGTAAAACTAACACCACAAAAAAAAATAGAACACTCGTTTGGTGTAGTTCGCTTTATTGTATATATATATAAATATAACCGAAACAATAAACAGGAATGAGTGTAACACACAAAAAAAAAATATACAGTGTCACGAAACACACTGTGGCACGTTAGTGCGGGCCGTTCTTTTATTTTTGTTGTCGTAAAAAAAAGAGGCAAAATAAAAAAAACTACAAGCGCTCACAATGGTTGTGAAAAATAAAAAAAAATAATCGGTTTTTATAAAATAAAAATGACGAAGAGCTGTCGATGTTGTCGGTGTTACGATAGTCGCGAAAGAGATGGTCATGAAGTTAGCCCCCCCACTTTGGTCGATTCGCTTCAAACCAGCGCCAATATTTAGCAAATTAATTGCAAATAATTGCAAATTGGGTTTTGAAATTTGCAAATTACATACAAGGCCACAAAATAAATTTCAAGAATGGGGGGGCCAAATTCATGCAGCCCCCCCACTTTGACCGATTCCCTTCAAACCACCGCCAATATTTATCAAATTAATTGCAAATAATTGCAAATTGGGTTTTGAAATTTGCAAATCGATATTCTATTTTTGGCAATTTTTTAAAAAGTTTGGTCAGCCCCCTCCCACATTGACCGATTCCCTTCAAACCACCGCCAATATTTAGCAAATTAATTGCAAATAATTGCAAATTGGGTTTTGAAATTTGCAAATCGATATTCTATTTTTGGCAATTTTAAAAAAATTTGGTCAGCCCCCCCACTTTGACCGATTCCCTTCAAACCACCGCCAATATTTAGCAAATTAATTGCATATTGAGTTTGTATATTAGTTGTATAAATTTATATTTTTGGCTACAACCAAATAATATAATAACGCCAAATGTAAAAAAAAAAACATAAAACTTTATTGTTCTTCATAATTTCATAAAAAAGGCAACTCATTTACTGAAATAATAATAATATACATACTTTTAGTTTTTAAAATACTTAAATGAGATTAAAATTATAATTAATTTCAATGAAACTATTTTTCGTCATAGCTAAGGTTTCGTTCTACTGGTAGTTGTTTACATCGATTATTTGAAGCGTCGAATAATAGACGAACTTTATTCACATTATATATATTTATCGGTATTATCACGAGAAAATATATTCATATTGTTGATGATAAGTGATGACTATTTCTGGGCATTGTATCAGCAATCATATTTACACGAAATTTTTGTGTTTCTAGTAGGTACATATCGATTCCCGATCCTAGGGTATTTAAAAATATAGCGTCATTTGTATTGCAATGCAATCTTATTTCTAAAGGTGATGTAGGTTTAAAAGAAAAAAACATTATTTTGAACAACATATAAAATGATATGTCTTCGAATATTTTTTTTTTTATATACGGTTATGGAATATTAAAGTGACAATCTAATAGTTCTAAATGTGTTAGATTTATGTATGGCTCTTGAGTAGAAATTAATAATAGAATTTGATAAAACCATTGTAATTTTTATTTTTATACAATAGTTTATTTTTTGTCTCAGTACGCGACCGGTCACGGCGCGACGGCCAGGGTATACAACTATACAAGTATACAACAACTAAAAGATAAAGAATTTAATTTGTCAATATTGTTTATAGCACAATCATTCATTTTTAACATGGGATAAAAATTGTTTTGTAGATTAAATTATTGTTATCAATTTATCATAATAAATTGTCGATCGTTGTCGCACTATTGCTGGATAGTGGTCGGGTGGTAAACGTTTTGATTTTAGTTTTTTTTTTTTGTGAACAACACTAAATATCAAGCTCAAAAATTACCATGGATAACAAAGTAAGTTAAAATAAAATGTATTACTTAATTAATTATCTTGACTGGTAGTTTGCTGGTTTCACACGTAGCGATTGGAACCCGCGTGTCCATGTTTTTAAATCACGAACAATAAATTACCAAAATAGTACACGTGTGTTTAGATGTGTATATTCAAATAAGAAAAAAAAGGGCACGATCAGTCGCGAGCGAACGCTATAATATTAAGCTATGGGCTTAGACGGTTTAGTGGGTTACCCACTAGGCAATTCGAACGTACGCGTCTTCTTTTTTTAACGTTGCGATTAATCTCTCATAATTAAATAATCAGTTTTATATGGGTTGTATTCACTGAAATAAATGCGTGTCTACGCATCGGTATCGTCTGGTCGCATTCGGTTGCGACTTTCAGCTAATTAAACAATATTTTGCCAATGTAATTCTAATGCATTCCTGGTTTTGTAATAGCCATTAGGTACACATGAACGATTTAAACGTCACGATGGCCTCGCGTTTATTTATATCCATTCATATTTCATAATAATTCGTCTCTCGTAATTTTGAGACATATAGTTTACTAAGTAAATTGTAACAAAAGAAACAAAAAAAATACGTTTGTCACGAATGATAATATTTGAATGATTCCTTTATAGAAATATATTATAATATCTTTAATCGTGGTTGCAACTCTCCCTAGTCCACACCACACGATCATAAACCTAAACTAACTTTGCGATACGCAAACTTCTTTTGAATTTAGTCTTACTGAATTAGAGGCTTTTAAATTTGCTCCTATAACTTTCGTCGGCGTAAAAAACATATTGTGTCCTAATTGACGTCGATTTACTTTTGACAACCTAAAAAAGTAGATGATTTTCAATTGTTTTGTTGACAATGAAGAATGTCGTGATTCCAATGAATAAATACTTAATTTGAATGTAATCCTAATTAATGTTAATAAAATAATAATCTAATTTAGTGTTGTATAATTTATATTTACGTACCTATACATTTATTTTATAATTTTTTTCAGGAATAAAAATATATTTTTTTTTTTATACATATTTTGTATTTTTAATTGCATATTTGGATAAAAATAAATACATAATATTATATGATATTATGATATATATGTAGTATGTACATATTTTTGAATTTTTAATACATATAAATCCGCACCCTAATTATTATGACATAGATTTGTAGGTATTATTGTTTAAAAATATTAAAATTGTTTTATAAATAAAACATTTATAAAATTAACTTTATTTTTTAGATTCTGAACGGAGTGATGAATGTATTGATTCTACAATGATGTGTGTTATTACAACATATTAAGTTATATAGGTACCTTGTACCTATATCATGTAAAATTACTAAAAATCGTAAAAATAATAATAATTCATTATAATAATATAATATACTAGTAAGAATTTGAACATAATTATTATCGTAAAATCGTAAAAAAATTTATATTTATAATAATAAAGACAAGTCAAAATATAATAATCTAAAATAAAAACTGTAAATCAATCAAATTAAATTAAGTATTTATTTTTATCAATATCCCCAAAATAATAAGCCACGTTTCCTACATAATCGTCTATAAATATTTCATTATTTTAGATTCTGAACGGAGTGAAGAATGTATTGCTTTTACAATGATGTGTTTTTTTTTTTTTTGTATACAATGATACCTATCATTGCATTCAAATTTAACCTGCCCTAGTCCGAGGTCCACCCCACACCCTAATGTACAGCAGAGCGATACTCACTTACCCGCTTTTTTTTTTTTTGTGTCTGACGACAACATTTGGAGCAGTAATAATGCTCCGATTTTTGACTTCAGCCCCTCTTTGAATAGGAAAATTTATCTAGTTGGTACTTTGGGGTAGTCAAAAGTAAACATTTTCAAATAGTTTTCAAAAAAATTGAGAAGAACAAAAAAAAAGTGACAGAAAAACGGCAATTTTACGAAAAACCACTTTTCGACAAAATCGATTTTTTGATTTTGCTGTAACTCAAAAACGAATCATTGTAAATACTTGAAATTTTCACCAAATGTTTATATTATGGTTATCTCTTTACACTTAAATTTTCAAAATATTTTGACCATTTTTAAGCTACTTATAGACAATTGAAATTTTCGACTTTTCTAAGTTTTTTTTCTTCAAATGCCGATAAAAAATTTTTGGATTGCCAGAAAATCTTGAAAATTTAATACAAGGTTTCTCATAAGTTGTTCTTAAAGTAATAATAAAAAATCCGAAAGCGTTAGTCACAATTTTTTTTTAGAAGTGCTTAAAGTTCAAATTTATACGAAATATGTCAAAATCGCGAAAATTTGCGAGTGATTTTGTGGTTGAAAAATCGTAAATTTTTTTCTTTTATAACTAAGTTTTGAAAATTTGGTACAAGGTTCTCCATAAATTTTTCTTCAATTATCTGTAAAAAAAACTCGACCGGATTCAGACTAAAATTTTTTATGAGTGTTTGAAATTTAAATTTTTACAAAACCGCGTTAAATAACGGTTTAGCCTCAAACGATTTTTGATATTTGTTGTAATTCAAACTGTATAAGTCGTAAATACTTGAAAATTTTACCAGATATTTATATTAGCATTTTCTTTACGTGATTTGATTTTCAAAACATTTTGACTTCACTCTTTTCAATGCACTACATTTGCATACATCATTTTTAATATTATTAGTATTAATAAATACTTAAGTATTTAGTATTTAGATATTTTAAATTTGTCAACAATAAAATGTTTGAGAATGAATTATTTATTATTGAGGTGTCGAAAAAGGAATCGTATAGAATATTAGTTATTATCATTAACATATTTTAGTTTTTTGAATAAATATAGAATATAACTAACTTAGTTATTTTAAGTATTTATACTGTATATACCTTGTAATACCACTAATACTTTACTAGGTACTGTTTTTTTGACTATACTAGAATATTAACTTAAATCGTGTTTTATTATAAAACTTTTATTCTATGATACATTTATTCTACAGACTGTATGTTGATATTGTTATATAATATTATTGATATGTTTTATATTTAAATTACAATTTTTAACAATGAGGTGTTTAAATAAGCATGCGTTCGGATCGCTTAGTGTGTAAGCCTCTTTCGACGAGTATTACCTACGGCCTATGAATAATCTTACATGAATAAAATTATATCGCCTATAGTAAAATTTTGAAAACGATTTTATAATCGCTTTGAAATGAAATGTAGGTAGTTTGAAAATAAAATTATTGTTTTGTATAGATAACAAAGAAGCCGGGTAGAAAACCAACTATTGACCATGAATTGGTTTTTGACGCACTTGTCAATAAAAAAAATTTATTGTTTATTGATAATGAACTGAAACCAATCTCCGATAAAATTTGGACAGAACTCTCCCTGGATCTTGGAAATAAAATCACACCTAATAGTCTATACATATCGGTATATCAAAACCGCCATGGATGGAAAAGTCGCCTTTATGACTTGTGTGGCATTGCAACATTTTGTCAAACCTCAAGTTTTGACAAAAAAAGTGATACGTCAAGTTCATCTTCTACAGAATTCAATAAAAATAAGACCGTTTTTTTTTTTACTATTCCTTATCATATATTTTCAAGTATAATGCCATGCACTACACGTTACAAAAAAAAAGACAGTTCAAGATCTTACAATATATTGAAACCATATGCTTGGGCAGACGTTATAAATGACGCTTTTATAAAAAAACATAAATTACCTTGTAACTTTCTTTATAAAAGAGCAAAAGTTAGTATTGATACCAATAATACAAAATACTATATTACTTTTCAAGGTAAATGTAAGGATTGTGGTGAAAATTTATTTGGATGGTGCAATGAAAAACCAAAAGAATTTGAACCATTAGAAATAAATATTTCGACAAAAGACACTCGAGGAGAAGAACTGTCTCACTCTTCAAAAAGACCTCTTATGGGTTTAAAACGACAAATAATTGGTGAAAATTTATTAACGGATATACCGGCAAACTGGAGAAGAAAAAATACAGAAGAAATGGATTTTGATTGTACTTCACCGCCGAATTTATACAAAAATAATGTATTAAGTAAGGCAAAACAAGAGTATTCTGATAAATTACTCAAAATACCAAAAAAAAACGTTTTAGAATCATTAGTCGAACTAAAGCATACATCTTTGGCAGGAAGTATACACAATATAGGATATGACCCTTTGTGTGTACATTATTGGACCAACCACCAAATACTAATTTATAGAGATTATACTAAAGAATACTGCAGATTAGCGCTGGATGCAACGGGTAGTCTAGTGAAAAAGTTGAAGCGTACAAGCCTAAATATATTGTCTGGAGATATATTCCTTTATGAAGCAGTAATAAGTCAAGGATTTGGTAAATTCCCTGTAAGTCAAATGATTTCAGAAAGGCATGACACTATATCAATTACATTTTGGCTAGATATGTGGATCAAATCCGGAGTAAATCTACCTAATGAAGCAGTATCAGATTATTCAAAAGCTCTTCTTGGTGCAATGTGTAAATCATTTTGTTCAAGTAATCTTCGATCATACGTTCAGAAATGTTTTTTGGTCCTAACTAAATCAAATAATGATTTACCACCATGTTTTTTAAGAGTGGATGTATCACATATGATTAAAATGTTTTGCCATTTACAACATTTTTGTGGAATCAGAAATAAACGTTTAAAGGAATTTTATGTGCGTGGATTTAGACTTTTATTGACATCAACAAGTTTAGAAAGGTTCAAAAAAATATTAAAATCCTTGATGGTCGTTATATTGAGTCCCACAGATGGTTGGATGGATGAAAACAATCTGCAACCAAATCCTTCAGAAAGTTCTAGACAATATTTACTGTCATTGATGAAAGATACTGCTTCATTTGATGATGAATATATTAATGATAATATTTCCGACGAATATGCGACTATTGAAGTTTTGAATGACGAAATTGATGCTGTAGATACAACAAACTTTCATAATCAAGATGAAGTAGCGCGTTTTGTTCATGAAATAGAAATTGAAAGCAATAAGGATGCTTTAACTGCAGGCAATAGAGAATCTGCATATTTCATACCAGCTTTATTGAAAGACTTAAAACGTTATTGTTATGATTTTCCTCTATGGACTTCAGTTATGGTTGATACATTTAAATCTCCTTATCTCATTGCTACTAGTTCTTCGGTTGAAAATGATTTTAATAAACTAAAAAACGAAGTATTGAAATTTTCTGAGCGACCGATGACAGCTGACCGTTTTGTAATACGACATGTTCAAAGCATTGATGAACATAGTAAGCTTTTTCGTAGTATGCAATTGAGAAATACGTATGCAAACATAAATATAAAAAACAAAAAAAATATATTATCAGAATGTGATAATAACATTGAAAATAGTCATAAAAAAAATGATCAAGAACTTAATAACGATATTTCTGATTACGATTATGAAACTAGTTTTAAAAATGATGACAGTAATTTTAATGAAAGCACATTTACCCAAATTGAAATAAATTCAATTTATCCTCAGAGTCCTAATGGAAAAAGGAAAATTAACAAACATCTTTTTAGTCCTGTTGGTAGGAAAATAGATATTGACTCTTATGAAAATAGTGATAATGATATAAAAACTTTATTTGAATTTGAAAAAAATGATATCCACAGTACAAAAAATGATTTGAATGATAGTGATTTAAATTCATTAGAAACTTCAAGTTGTATTAGTAGCGATATTGAAAACTGGCGAGGCAAAGGAGAAAATCCTACAGCACAGCTAAGTTTACCAAAAAAAGGTAAAAAATGAACTAAATACATGGATCCTACACCAGAAATTGAAAGATTATTAAACAAAAGTTTGAGGTCCAAAAACCAAACATTACTAATCAATGGAAATATGAAAACACCAATAAGAATTAATAAGAAAAGATATTTAGTCTCAAACACCTGTGCTTTTGATTCGGTGTGTATTCTTATTGCTATGGCGTATACAGACAGCAAAGATTATCAAAAGTTTATTAATAAAAGTGACAATGCGCTTTTAACATTTTGTAAGGATTTAGCTATCAACGGTCCAAGTCCTATAATATATAAAAAACGCCTAGAAATTTTAAAAACAATATTCCAAGAAGATCTAGGAATTACCGATGTTGTTGTAATAAATGCAGAGTGTATGGTTCTTCATATAATCACTACACTGATGAAAACTAATCCATCAACCACAAAAATAAAAACCTGTTCTAATAATAATTGTACAGCGAAAGAACACATTTCTCCAACAATTATTGTCAGGCTAGCTGATGGGTTTTCAAACCTTCAAAAAAACTTGCAACAATACTGTGAAGATAAAATTATTAAGTGCTCTGACTGCCAAAATAATGCAATATCAAAGAGGATACTACACGAACATCTCTTTATTGAAACGGACATGTATGATGAACCAACGCTGTTAACAGACTTTCCTATAGAAATTATTATCGATAATAAAGCGTGAGTAATTAGACATATATTTATTAAAAATATGTATTTATTTAATATAAAATTATATAATTAATACATTTGAATAACAATTATCTTACAGCTATGTGCTTTATGGCGTAATTGCTTACGTACCTGGGCATTATGTGGCATATATAAGACGAGCTGGAGGACACTGGGAAATACACAATGACTTACAAAAAAAAAGCACAAACTGTCGTAATCCCAAAAACTGTTATATTAAATCGCATATGTTGATGTATGGCATAAAATAAAAATATGTTTTAAATTAAGAGGATTGGTATACCCTTATATAACTTACGTCTATAAAATGGATAAATAGATTGTATTTTTGTTTTACTTAAAAATTATCAACTTGTTACTAAACTTTTTTATACATTTCTAATACATATAAATAAATTAATTTTATGTTCATAACTCATTTTACTCTTTTTTTTTTATATATATTTAGGAAATCGACGAAAGCAGGGGTAATGCTTAAATTTAGCGTCTCCATTCTTTAAATTAGTTTTAAAATAAAATGAATTTAAACAACTAGTATACAAACTTAATTTGCAATTAATTTGCTAAATATTGGCGGTGGTTTGAAGGGAATCAGTCAAAGTGGGGGGGCTGACCAAATTTTTTTAAAAAATTGCCAAAAATAGAATATCGATTTGCAAATTTCAAAACCCAATTTGCAATTATTTGCAATTAATTTGCTAAATATTGGCGGTGGTTTGAAGGGAATCGGTTAAAGTGGGGGGGCTGCATGAATTTGGCCCCCCCATTCTTGAAATTTATTTTGTGGCCTTGTATGTAATTTGAAAATTTCAAAACCCAATTTGCAATTATTTGCAATTAATTTGCTAAATATTGGCGCTAGTTTGAAGCAAATCAGTCAAAGTTGGGGGGCTGACCAAATTTTTTTAAAAAATTGCCAAAAATAGAATATCGATTTGCAAATTTCAAAACCCAATTTGCAATTATTTGCAATTAATTTGCTAAATATTGGCGGTGGTTTGAAGGGAATCGGTCAAAGTGGGGGGGCTGCATGAATTTGGCCCCCCATTCTTGAAATTTATTTTGTGGCCTTGTATGTAATTTGCAAATTTCAAAACCCAATTTGCAATTATTTGCAATTAATTTGCTAAATATTGGCGCTAGTTTGAAGCAAATCAGTCAAAGTGGGGGGGCTGACCAAATTTTTTTAAAAAATTGCCAAAAATAGAATATCGATTTGCAAATTTCAAAACCCAATTTGCAATTATTTGCAATTAATTTGCTAAATATTGGCGGTGGTTTGAAGGGAATCGGTCAAAGTGGGGGGGCTGCATGAATTTGGCCCCCCCATTCTTGAAATTTATTTTGTGGCCTTGTATGTAATTTGCAAATTTCAAAACCCAATTTGCAATTATTTGCAATTAATTTGCTAAATATTGGCGCTAGTTTGAAGCAAATCGACCAAAGTGGGGGGGCTAACTTCATGATCATGTCGGATTGCCTACCTAGCTGGTTTAGTTTCACTTAAAGCTTTTTGTATTTTGAGTTCATTCAAAATTCTGATTACATTTATTGCGCCAACATAGTCCGCGAACCGACGAAGTCGGATTACCTACCTGGTAGGTATAGTTGCATTGAATTTATTTTAACAAGTGATTACCGATTATTCAACGCTCAAACGACAACATTCGACTAAAACATTTTCCTACTTTCTATAGCAGGAGGTTAGACAATCCGCCGTAGGCGTATTTCCCAGCCAGGTATCTATTTACACCGGCTGAGGGTTGATAGCTAGACACTTAAAAGTCTCAATCTCAACTTTCAAAAACTTTTCTCATTTGAAAGGAGACCGCCAAACGGCCAAACAATCCATTGTCTTATTAATTCTCGACAACACCCGCCTTATCATCATCATTTAACCGCCAAATCTTCATTTTTTGAAAACTTTCCACTTTCAAGCTCTTCCATCCGTCCTAGGGTATTCACTTACACCGAGTTTCACCCAAAGCGAGTTTCACGGGCCGCTAGTCTAATATAATAAAACGTGAAGACTTTTCCTTTTGTCCGCCAGTCGCCGACGCAGCAAATTGCAGAGAGCCAATCGTAAATTAGAATTTTTTTCTCGGCACGTTAACACCTTTTTGCGTTATCACCAACGGCTTCAGTTTGTCAGTTTGTCACTGCCGTCGCCCTTGCCGACCGCCTCACGAATTTTGAAGCCCTTTTTCGTTTTGTGGACACGTTATATTATCACGGCATATCACCGCCGCCCGCCGTTATTATGTATCGCTTTTTCGAAAACGTCTACTACTCTCAATAATGCCGACCTGAAGGCGTCTGTCGTTTTTCGACCCCGCGGTCGTGATTTTCGCCTACTTCGCGTCTTTTTACGGCCGGTAGTGTGCCCGTTGTTTACGTGTTTGTTGTTTTGACGTCGCGATCGCGTTTACTCAGACGGCCGCCGACCGGCGTATGACTGTACGAGGTCTGTACTCGGTATATACAATATATATTAAAATGTTTTTCGATGTTTTTTTTTATTTCTCTGTACGTGTTGCAGTCCTACCGTTCCGGATACAAGTCATTTCGTAGCAATCGTTCCAGACCGTCGACGTCGGAGATTGTTTTTTTCCACGCGTCAAAGGCTGTCAAGGTGTGTATCTATTTAAATATCTCACTAATGTTTGGGTATACTACATTAGTCTGTAATCATAATATGTGTTGCAGGTTTATGTGCAATCGTCGTAAGAGCAGAGACATTCATTTCGTCGCGCAGCGTTGATTTACTCATGTACTACATGATATGGTTAAATTACTGTTTTTGATTCAATAAATTGCATTATATCATTTATTATTTACATTGTATTATCCTTTGTAACTCAACCCTTAACACCATTAGATTAGTATTAATTAACCTCGGGTTGTGGTGTGTGCCACAAAAGTGTTTGTCGACGATGGAGTACTCCAAACATGTAATACTATGGAGAGTATATATTTTCATATATATAAAACCACACAGACGAATTTGGTTTTTTTTCTTTTTTTGAGTTAGTCAAATAGTTACATTTATTATTTAAATGTTAATAGGTCATAGCCTCATAGGTGAGTATATTATTATTATTATTAAGTATATACTCTTATCTACCAAATATATTTACGTACCTATTGTTGTATGTATCAGCATATATTATTTTTTTGAACCGAGCATTATTATTTTGCCATTTGACTTTGTTGATATTAAAAAATAGTATAATAGTATATTCAGTTTAGAATAGTATGTAATAATTTATTATAACAATTAAGCAAGGCTGGGCATTAACGAGTTAAAAAGTTAAAGTTAAGTTACTTTTAACTAAGTTACTTAACGAGTTACTTTTTTTTAAGAAGTAACTTCTATCTTAACGAGTTACTTTATTTTATAGTCACGTTAAGTTATTTTTTTTTCTTTGTACGAACCCCAAAGATTTATTATAGCATTTTGTGTAATAAAAAAAAAAAAAATAATAACAATAATTATTATGTTAAATATAAATTATTCTGCTATATAATATTATTATGTTATTTGTAAATATTTAACTTTAGGTGTAAATGGTGTAATTATAAGTTTTATAAGAAAAAAAAAGTAACTTATGTTTAACTAAGTTAATTTACTTTTTTTTTCCAACTAACTTGTAACTTTAACGAGTTAAATAAAAAAGGAAAGTAACTTTTAACTTTAAACTTAACTTAAGAGGCCGTTCTGGTAAAAGTGAAACGTATACAACGCTCAAGAGATGGCGTTGAATTTCATATCGCCGCGGCGGCGGTCACCCGTAACCACGCCCACTTTCCCCAAAGCGGGGCTACGCGCAACAGTCTCGGGAGCGGCACATTATTATTTCACAGACCGCCGTATAGAACGTTTCGCGTCAATGATATTTTATATTTATATCACTTGCGTAATTTAAAATTTGAATATGATAAGCGCGTGCTTACTTACGCGTTCACAAACTAATTTTATCATTGATTGAAGTTTCTGTTCCCTAAATATGTATGGAAATACTTAAACTATAAGAGCTATTTTACAACATAGTTCTTATTTAAAAAACCATCAGTAATAATTTAATTATACTAATAGTCTATAATTTATTGTCATCGATTACTATAACGTTATAAATAAAATGTAATTACAATTTAATTTATAGTTATAAATATAATAAATTTACATACAAATTAAACAAATCAATATATTAATCACTACATTAATTCATATAATATATATATTATATATACATTATTAACTTTGATGGTTTTAAACTATTTCATGTTACAAATTCGAATAATTATTGTTTTTTTTTTGACGCTGAAAGTTTTTTATTTCCAACACATCAAACTTTTGATTTTTGATGTACGAGTACCAAGTTTTGTTTATGAGACCGAAGTATTAAATTATTATGATATATGGGTATAGGTAACGCTAGAAAAAAGTCTTGCCAAAAAAATTGATAAAAAATGTATCCACAAGTATAGTTAATATAATTATTGCAACGAAGAATATCCCCATAAAAATTTGTCTTCTACCATTTTTCCAATTGTGTTTTTGTCTATCAAATATTTAAATTGAATACCTTGGTATTCTCTGATACTAAACCTATAAGAAAATAAATTTTATTTATAACTATATGACCCGGAAATTCATGTATTAAAAATTAGTTAAAAAAAGCATGCACTTAAAATCGCCAAAACATGTAGATAATAATATGTCTTTGATAAATATAGATATCGAATCGAATTAAAAAAAAATACCTTTTAAATAATACGATTTTATTTTCAATTCATGTTTATTAAAAATGTAATAGGTATAATAATATAAACATTTGACAATTTTATACTTTATTTTTACCTATAGTACCTACATTTAAAAAAGCGGGTGAGTGAGTATCGCTCTGCTGTACATTAGGGGGTGGGGTGGACCCCGGACTAGGGTAGGTTAAATTTGAATGCAATGATAGGTATCATTGTATACGAAAAACGATTCTGAACTGAGATGATTTGTCAGTCTAGGATAATATATTATATTTAAATATTGTCATATACTCATATATTCTATTTTGAAACAAATTCAAACATTTAAGTAAAAGTTTCAAGATCTTACATTTAGTAATATTTTAAAAATAACAAAAATCAAAAATTATTTAATTGTAAAACGTTATTTTACATGTGTATTTTTTATTTCAAATTAAAATTAAAACACTAAACATTCGTAAAATTTTTTAAATTGAATAATCCTCAAACTTTTTTATAATTATTCTAAGCTTAACTTAAGGACAGCATAGTATCAAATTTTCAATTCTTAGCTTTTGATAGTAAAATATTTATACATTTTTAACTACCAAATAGTGAAAAATATTCATGATTTTGACGAATTTTTGTCAATATTTAAACTTCAAATGCTAATAAAAAAAAAATGTGTCTATGTATTTTTATAATTTTTGAATGAGAGTTAGAACAAGTTATGTGGACCCTTCAATTAAATTTTCAAGTAATTTGTCCCAGCTGAATTTTTTTTATCAACATTTATAAAAAAAAAATAAAAAAAAATTGAAAATTTCAATTGTCTATAAATAGCTCAAAAAAAGTCAAAATGTTTTGAAAATCAAATCACGTAAAGAAAATGGCAATCTAAATAACTGGTAAAATTTTCAAGTATTTACGACTTATACTGATTGAATAACAACAAATATCAAAAATCGATTGAGGCTAAACCATTATTTAACGCGGTTTTGTAAAAATTTAAATTTCAAACACTCATAAAAATTTTTTGTCTAAATCCGGTATAGTTTTTTTTGCAGATAGTTGAAGAAAAATTTATGGAGAACCTTGTACCAAATTTTCAAATCTTAGTTATATAAGAAAAAAATTTTACGATTTTTCAACCACAAAATTACTTGCCAATTTTCGCAATTTTGACATATTTCGTATAAATTCGAACTTTAAGCACTTACAAAAAAAAATTGTGACTAACGATTTCGGATTTTTTTTTATCACTTTAAGAACAACTCATAAGAAACCTTGTATTAAATTTTCAAGATTTTCTGGCCGGCCAAAAAAATTTTATCGTTATTTTAAAATAAAATACTAAAAAAAATTAAAAATTTCAATTGTCTGTAAATAGCTCAAAAAAAGTCTTAATTCTTTGATAATTTAACTGTGTATGGAGAACTCTAATATAAACATTTGATGAAAATTTCAAGTGTTTACATTGATTAGTTTTTGAGTTTTAGCAAAATAAAAAATTCGATTTTTTCGAAAACTTATTTTGCGTAAAAATTCCCGTTTTTCTGTCATTTTTTTTTTGTTTTTCTCGATTTTTTTGAAAACTGTTGGAAAATATTTACTTTTAACCTCTATAATGCACCAAGGATATCCACTTTACCATCGGAAACCACCCCCAAAGTTTGAAATCGAAGCATTATTTCGACTAGTTATGCTGTACACAGACACAAAAAAAAAATAAAACACATCATTGTAAAAGCAATACATTCATCACTCCGTTCAGAATCTAAAAATTAGAATTACAAAATATTAAAATTGTTTGCGAAGAAAAACTTAAAAAAGAAGCTCATTGTGTCCCTGTGTAGACGGCCCAGTGTAGAGCTTAACTTCAAATACATTTTAAAAAAAAATGTGTCTAAGTATTTTTTAGATTCTGAACGGAGTGATGAATGTATTGATTTTACAATGATGTGTGTTTTTTGTGTCTGTGTACAGCATAACTAGTCGAAATAATGCTTCAATTTCAAACTTTGGGGGTGGTTTCCGATGGCAAAGTGGATATCCTTGGTGCATTATAGAGGTGAACAATTTCCAACAGTTTTCAAAAAAATCGAGAAAAACAAAAAAAAATGATTTTTTTTAGTATTTTTTTTTAAAATGACGATAAAATTTTTTTGGCCGGCCAGAAAATCTTGAAAATTTAATACAAGGTTTCTTATAAGTTGTTCTTAAAGTGATAAAAAAAATCGGAAATCGTTAGTCACAATTTTTTTTTATAAGTGCTTAAAGTTAGAATTGATACGAAATATGTCAAAATTGCGAAAATTTGCAAGTAATTTTGTGGATGAAAAATCGTAAATTTTTTTTCTTTTAAAACTAAGTTTTGAAAATTTGGTACAAGATTCTCCATACATTTTTCTTCAAATATCTATGAAAAAAACTCTACCGGATTCAGACAAAATTTTTTTACGAGTGTTTGAAATTTAAATTTTTACAAAACCGCGATAAATAACGGTTTAGCCTCAAACGATTTTTGATATTTGTTGTTATTCAAACAGTATAAGTCGTAAATACTTGAAAATTTTACCAGTTATTTAGATTGCCATTTTCTTTACGTGATTTGATTTTCAAAATATTTTGACTTTTTTTGAGCTATTTATAGACAACTGAAATTTTCAATTTTTTTTATTTATTTTTTTTTTGTAAATGTTGATAAAAAAAATTTAGCTGGGACAAATTACTTGAAAATTTAATTGATGGGACACATAACTTGTTCTAACTCTCATTCAAAAATTATAAAAATACATAGGCACAATTTTTTTTTATTAGCATTTGAAGTTCAAATATTGACAAAAATTTGTCAAAATCATGAATATTTTTCACTATTTGGTAGTTAAAAATGTATAAATATTTTACTATCAAAAGCTAAGAATTGAAAATTTAAAACTATGCTGTTCATAAGTTAAGCTTAGAATAATTATAAAAAAGTTTGATAATTATTCAATTTAAAAAATTTTAGGAGTGTTAAAAGTTTTAATTTTAATTTTAAATCAAAAATACACGTGTAAAATAACGTTTTACAATTAAATAATTTTCGATTTTTGTTATTTTTAAAAAATTACTTGACGTAAGATCTTGAAACTTTTACTTAAATGTTTGAATTTGTTTCAAAATAGAATATAATATGACAATATTTAAGTATAATATATCCTAGACTGACAAATCATCTCCGTTCATAATCGTTTTTCGTATACAATGATACCTATATCAATGCATTCAAATTTAACCTACCCTAGTCCGAAGTCCACCCCACACCCTAATGTACAGCAGAGCGATACTGACTTACCCGTTTTTTATAATTGTATGATTATTATTAATATTTTGTAAAAAGTAATTCGATTTTAATTTAATCAATTTATATTGATTGCACAGTTAAATATGCAAAATTAATTTGTTTATATTTTCAATGAAGTTTAATTTGTATATTGTAATTGGTTTTCGAAGAAATTATATTTTATAGTTTGTACCTAACTACATTTTCATATGTGATACATATTATATTACTCTAAAAATTACCATAAGCCAATAAATTAAGTAAATGTGAATTACAATATGACATTTATTATTATTCTAAAAAAATGTACACAGCTTGTTTCTTTTTAAAAGTCCAGTGACTTCAGATTGGTATGGAGTTTTTTGGAGGAGATAGGTAATATTTAAATACAAATTTTTTGATAATTTTCAAAATTTTAGATCCTCAATATATTATAGAAAATATAAAAACAAAAAAAAAGCGAAAATTAAAAAATGAAAGTAATATATGAAAAATAAATAAAACTGTTTCTAATATTTTTAAAAATTATATTATAACAATTATTAGTAATTACCACTATTATTATATTATGATATACATATAATATTCGTATATACCTATTATATCTAGCTTTATTATTTTAATATTATATATGATTTGACTATTTATTTTGTGCTCGAGTGCTCTCATTATCGTATCAAATGTACTTATGTCTTATAGGATAAAATTTTAGATCCTCAATATATTATTATATATAATATTATATTATTTTGTAGGTATCTAAGGTGTTTTTTTATTATATCGATTTAAATTTCATAATTTTTTTTCATATGCGGTTCAGCGTTAATAAAGTTAACTAAATCATCAAATTCTCTTCAAGTTTAAAAAAATAATTATTCAAATCGTACTTTTATTAAACAAATTATAATAATTTTATGATGACGTGAGATATTTAATACGGCGTGCAGAATAATAATACACGAAATATAAAATTCGATATGGGTTAAATATTATTCGGTCACCAAAATTATAATTGTTATCGTATTGACAATAATTATTTATAAATTGCGATATGAAAACCAGTTTAGACCATGGTGCGGTATGGCTGCTGTCACGCGCGGGGTGGTGGTATGAACATTGTTCTCGAACGCTGCCGCTATACTTAGCAGAGCAGCACATGACGACTGTATAAATTTATGATTTTTTAACCAAAAACATGTTTTCGTACTTCCCATTTTCCTCAGCTCTCGTTAGTCGTAGAAACATAATTTAAACACCAAAATAAACTTGAGAAGTTCCTCTAGAGGACTGCGTTCCACTTTTTTGATATCTTTTTTTTCTATTTTATATGATTTTTTAAAAATTTTAAAAATTTTGAAAATTTCAAATGTAAATATCTCTGGTTTGAAAAAAAAATTCAAAAATCTGGAACGAGATCATCTAGAGGAACTTCTCAAGTTTATTTTGGTGTATAAATCATGTTTCTACGACTATCGAGAGCTGAGGAAAATGGGAAGTACGAAAGCATGTTTTTACGGTCGATTTTTCGCTACCAGAACGGCCTCTTAACGAGTTAAAAAAAATAGTTAACTTGCCCAGCCTTGCAAATAAGATTGAGTTTGAATTTTATTTGTGGCCTAAAGTGTTTATATTGAATATAATATCGTATAAACATAATTTTACAGGCTTTAAGTTATTGAATAAATTATATTTTTATCATCATATTGTTAAACACCTACATACCTACCTAAAATATAACATGATACATTTGTTTATACATGAATACATATTATATAGTTTGAAGTAAGTAATATTATATTATATTAATTGATATGTTAGTAAACAATAAAAAAAAGGCACTTTAATAAGAATATATTCGAGTCTCATTACATACGTGCTATACGACTTCATGGTAAAACATTGCTAAACGCAGAATTCGTCGCGGCTCGGAAACGGTTTAACTGCTCGAGATCTGGCATCGGTTTCCAACTCAAACTGTAGTCGATAGGTTAAGGCGTTAGGTCCCAATGTATAGGTTAGGCAGGTGTAGCAAGAACGAATCCCGCATCGGCGGTTCGATTGGGCGGCGTATGCATTACACGGCCGCCCAGATTTTTTTCATTTTTTTTTTCGATTTTTTTTACGCAATTTTTATATTAAAATTGTTTATTATTATTTTTATTAATTATTTTATTTTATATTGAATATATATATATAATAGCTGAACCTTATAGCAACATATTTTCCGCATTTTTTTTTTTTTTTAGATTATTGAATTATAATTTTCATTAAATTATAATATTATTCAATATACCGTATGCGCTGTAAACTTAATAAATAAAATATATACCTTTTTATTATTTAACCTCATTATTATTATTACAGTATATCATAGCAGGCTAAGTCTAGAAATCCTAATTATAAGATGGTACATTTAAAAATCTAAAATCTAAAATTCGCTTTGTTTTATATTAATTAAAAAAAAATAATAATAAAGTTGATTACGATTTTATTTTACGTAAGTATTTATTGCAATCGTCGCAAGTCCTGTAATTTGTCGACAGCGGTGTACCTACATTTAATCTCTAAAGTCTAATATAAAAGTGCTATAATACATCAAAAGACTATCTTATCTTCGACAAGTTATACCGATGTAACATATTATTGTACATCTATTTATTGTTTATTCGTTGGTAAATTTCCTATATGACTATATATATATTACCTACACGTATTTTATTTTTTTGTACATTATAGTTAAGTCTGTTGCAAATAAAACCAATATCACTATTATAGTAAACGCCAAATAATATTAAGGACAAATAATCAAACAAGACTAATTTAGTAACAAAACTGATGTATTATAATAACATATTAATATGCAATGGTCATTGTGCATACAACATTTATATATAATGATAAACAATAATACAATTAATATGTAATAAGTACGAGACAATGTTATTTTAAGAGATTTAACAAACATAAATGTATAATACATATAATCATAAAATATTTAAAAACACGTGATGTATACAATATACAAAATATTTAAATATATATAAAAACATTTTTAAAAAGAATGTGATTTTATCAGATATGTTTGGAATTATTATTAGAAGTACCTAATGTAAAATATAACAGTGTATAATAACATTCAACAAACTAGGTTTAATAAATGTCCACAATATATAAGTGGGAAATTGTATAAATATATTGTGTCAGTTATTATAAAAAAAAAAGAAAATATGTTATAGGTAGGTATATGTATAATATTATAAATATAAAAAATTTTTTAAAAATTTATTGTTTTTGCTGTAAAAAAAAGAATTAAATACATTATTTACAATAATAGTAAAATAATTTTAAACATAAATAATATTACTTACATTGGTTTTTTTGGCCGCCACTGTCGCCGCCGCACCCAGGGCCTCTGCCGCCGCGCCCGGGGCCTCCGCCGCCGCACCCGTGGCCGCTGTCGCCCTACCCGGGGCCTCTGTCGGCCTACTTGGGCCCACCGCTGGCTTATTTTTTTTTTGTTTTGTTTTTTGCCTGTAACACGAATATACAATTGAATATACTTATTTTTACGAAAACCACATGGAAAGTGAAATGTAATATGAATAAAAAATAAAATACTCACATTTTCGTGCTATATGGCCGTAGCCGTTGCAGTTGAAGCAACCTGAAATAAAAAAAATTACAGAATTTTTATTAACATTTGTACACGAGGTCAGTTAACTTTTGATAAACTTACGGCGTACGGCCTTATTTGGCCGCGGGTTTGCGGGTTGAGCACTACCCGTGCCGTAATAATTTACCCGCAAACCCGGGCAGTTACTGATCGCACCAATATTAAGGTTCTCCATGCTGAAATAAATTATAATTAATTAAGACACATCGTTATTTTTCTTCCTGACGTGGTGACCAGATATACAAACATATTTTAATAATTTTCCTACATACCTATTTAACATCAATATTTAGCATCATTCGAATATAATTTTATTTAGTTAATTATATTTCGATAATATTTTATTCGAATAATTTTCATTACATTTACGTATTAAAAGCAATAGTAAGCATTGTATTTTAAGTTCTGCACGGTTGTTATATTCTTTTATTTGAATTTGAAATAAATAAAAAAATATACTATACGTGTAACAGAGAACCATCTAAAGAAGAAAATAGACAGTAAAAAATTCGAATATATTTGTATATTTCGTATTAGCATTATGTTTGAAAATTATTCAATTAAATTTTTATTCGAATAATTATAAAAAAAAATCATACTTGAAAATTATTCGAATAATCCTATTTGAAAATTATTTAAAATAATTTTTATTCGAATATATTCTAATTATTTAGATAATATTTGGCCCGATTCTGATCTTAATATGAATTAGAACAAACCATAAAATATAAATGAATTATAAAAAAAATTGTTAATAAAAAAAGTATTGTCCTATGAAAAATAGTGCATGTGGTCACCATACCCTAACTTAACAATTAGCAAATATAATTAAATATCATGTACTCACGTAGTCGATGTGTCGATTGGAAATGAACGGCTTTCCCAATTTCACTTGACAATGTCAGTTATTTCGTATATAGCCGCCTTATAATAATAATAGATATGAAATGTTGGTTATGACTTTATCAGCGATACCGTGTTAGAATGTCGATTAACGTGTTTACTGTATATTATTGCAGGTCTTTGGATGGCGTGATTTACAACACGGTCGGGGTGGGGTGGAAGGACGCGTCAACGGTCGAGCCGTTTGCCGAATTCTGCAGGCTACGTTCAACATCCGTGCAATACAGTTGTCGTAGCATTTTTGTTTGTTTTTTACTTGCACATCTATATTCATTAAATTTACTTATTTCATTTTTACAAATTCTCCAGCTCTTATTACTTATTCGTTTACTTTTTTTTTTATATATCTGGGACTTTGGAGACCGGTGAGTACAATTTTATTTTCCTACCATAAAAGTGCGTAGGCCTTGCACACGTGTGTAAACAAACCATTTGTTTACGTTATTTGATTCTATCACATTACGCACACGAGTGCGGTATAAAATACTTCCAACTAATATTATAAACGTTTTACGCGTCAATGTTCAACGAGTCGGTCGCGTCTTTATATACAGGGTATGACAATGAAAAATTCATAGGTTAGGTCGTTTTGTGGGTGAGTGTTGTGTAAGTCATTATAATAACTGCAATATGCAATACATGGGTTCAGAATGTTTTACTTTGTGTGTTATATTTTTTATTATATTATATATATATCTAATATCATATTTACGTTGTTAACGTATTTCCAATAATAACACGTAACAACTGTTGTAGTATCATCTCCCCTGATAACATTATTTTTATTTATTTCGATATCGTTTGTATACTTTTTTTTGTTTTTTAATATTCACGTATAATATCATTCAACCATTTTGACATGTTTTTATTACACTTTTTAGGCCGTTCACAATGGTTAGGAACTGTGTCATGTGCGGCAACGTTGATGCTGTTATTGGCGTTTTGACACACAGGTATTTACAATTTCACTATGCACAAGTTTATATATTATCATAATAATTACTACATATTATTCCGTTTTAGATTTCCGTCGAACGCTGCGCGTCAACGTCTGTGGGTGCAATTCGTGGAGACCAACGGTTTTGCCGTTCGCCCCACCTCAGTGCTGTGTTCGAGGCATTTCAATCCTAACGACTACTTTCCAGGTGCCCGACGCCGTCTGTACAACACAGCAGTGCCGTCCATAGTGAGTTTATTATTGAATATAATTTTAGTTTTAATATTGTATAGTACATCCCCGCACACCTCCAATGACAATTTGGCACTGATTAATATGGACTACTTTTGTACTCGCTGTGTTCATAATTTATTACTTTTTTTTTTATATTATTAACAACACTTATAGTTACACGGTTAAATCATTAATATAATTTTTAAATTTTTAAACAATGTTCACTACACCTAACATAAATGTTTTCACTTGCATACCATTAATATATTTGTATAATAGTTGGTTTCCTTTTTTCGGTTCATTTAAACTTATAGCTAACTAAATTTATTTAAATTCAATTTGTGCACATATGGATCTAAACATTAATTAATGCACCTATTATTCATGGCAATTAAAATACACTTAAGAAAGTACAATTCCATTTCAATAACTAACTTATCTTATTGTCAATATAAGTTCCATCACGATTATAAGTAAAAACAAATTATATAACCATTTTAATATTGTAATTATATATTATTTTTTTTTTTGTTAGGTACATCTTAATAATTTTTATTCACTACAAAATACCTTAGATGATATCACTGCTATAATACATTCATAGATGTGCTTAATAGTTTATACACATGACATTCATTTCTATCATGGTGAAATGTTCAAGTATATATTTTTACAAAACCACCACTTTTCATAAATTCTATGGATAACATTTTAATTCTCAGGTCAATTTGTTAAATTACATTTTTAGCTTAGAATATCAATTATAATTTATTACTACTTACAATCTGTACTTTTAATATGTAACAATCTACTTATAATGTATATTAAATGTTAACTTAAAGCATATAATGCAGTCACAAGTCCTTAATTCACCGTGTTAATTAATACATAATTTGTATATACTACACAAGTGGATGCAAATGTATATTATTTTTAAATATTATACTAACACTACACTTAACAATTTTCAAAATACATTTATATTAATCAGCGAATACACAAACCCTCCATCCCCTCTGAAGTCTATAAAATTATGTAGTTTTGTCTTTTTATTCTATATAACCAAATATCAATTTTACATATTTTCGTCTAATCATTTAATTGATAGTTATTACGTTATACATTCACTTAAATCATACTTACATAATGTGCTATTGATTGCAATATAAATTATTATTATTATAATTATAATATATAAAATAAAAATTTCTACTACACTCAGCATAAAAATTTTCACTTGCATCCAGTTCTTATTTACTCTTACCGGTTCACTTATACTTATAGATTAATTCATTAATTTAATTTACATATTATATAATGTATAATATGTTTAGCTAATGGTGCTCATTATGTTGCATTATTATTTATAGGCATATTAAAAAGTTCAGATACATTTCACCAATAATTTTTATTGCTTACTTATCTTTTTGTCAATTTCAACTACTGAACAAAACAAACGATACGTGTAACTCAATAATCTTCTGAACATTTTTTTAGTGAATTTATTAAATTTGTTTTTGTTAGGTATATACATAATAACTTAAATCAATTATTTTTTTTGTATACTCCCACATCGCTGCTATGCAATAGAAATGTTCAAATACATATTTTAACAAAATCACTACTCATAAAAAATTCTCTGGCTAACCGTTCGTTTGTTAAAAAATATTTTTCGTAATAATTGTGATGTTTTGGTTTTAATTGTTTTTTTAATTACCAGTAAATGTTAAAAAAACTATACTAATAAATTACATTATGCAATGTGAATACATATAAACAATTAAATTATCGTTTGTTGTTGTAGTTGTTTCAAAATAATTTCTACATTTCGACTTCAAGTTGATACTTCTCATATTTTTGTCATTTTATATCATTCATTTTCACTGATCATCTATTATCTTATAGGTAGTCGAACAGCACGTGGTACCTGACCATGAACCTGCAGTTCACGAAGAAATTGACAACGCCGATGAACAAGGCGGCGCAGAAATCATTGAGGTCCAAATGGATGTCAATGACATGGAATTCGTCGAGGTCCAGGTGGAAGATGACAATGTGGAAGTTGTCGAAGTCCATCTGGAAGATGACAATGTGGAAGTTGTCGAGGTCCAGATGGATGACGTCCCGATGGACGTGGAAGTGGAAGTCGTTGATGTTTTGCCGGCCGACGCACGGGCAGAACTCGAATTCGCAGACATCTTCGACTATTTACCTCCGGACGTCGACGAAGAGGTCAGTGAATAAATATTTCATATTGATAAAATAAAAAAAACCATATAAGAACCATTACAGTTTTATTATTCACATTGCAGTTCGAGCAAATTCCACTGGGTGCTCCTGTGGCTCAACGTTTGCCAATGAGAGACCGTCCGGCAGGTGTTCAACACCCACTCCCGGACCAACACAACATTGGAGCTTTGGACGCGGTTTGCAGAGAATGCAACGCCCGTCACTTCCACTGCGAACGCGCATCTAGAGGTCACTTCTCCACGTGCTGTAACAACGGTCAAGTGACTGCTACAGGACAGCGCGCACTGCTGCGAGCACCTATGCGTTTAACTAATTTGTAGATTGATGATTCACAGGAAGGTACCAACTTTCGAAGGGAGACTCGCCGGTACAACAACTCACTGGCGTTCGCAGCGTTCTCCAGCGACCTCAACCCCAGACGGTTGCCGGGTCGGGGACCAAGCGTGTACACTGTCCACGGACAAGTGTACCGCAGGGTCAACAATGACGTCGTTGGCAACGAACACAGGCCACCAAGGTACTGTGAGTTGTACTTTGTCAACTCAGCCGAGGCCAACCAGGCCCGAATGCGACAACAAGATGTCGCAGACCGTCTTTTGGCAGGTTTGCTTGCAGACCTGGACCAAATGCTTCGGGAGATCAACCCATACGCTCAGGCTTTTAGGTAAGATGATCAATAAACTCATACACATACACTTTAGTAGTTATTAAACGTTGTACTTAAGCTTTTTTTTTTTTATCTATACGCACAATTCTTAATACATAAATGTAATACTTTAATTTATTTTATTATACGATATACATTAGACTACCGATTATACGCATTATATTTATTTTTATTATTATCCCACTTTCTGGTGTATTTAGAATGTGTATATTATAAGTATATATGTGTTTACAGGAACATGAGCAGGTTGTGGTTGGAGGAACAAGAAAGAGCCAATGCCAACCCTGAAGTGATGGGACCTAGGTCAGTGAGTATGCATTTTGTTACAGATGCAGCCAGGGACTAGCGACGATACCAGCGACCGACCGCAAACGAAGTTGCGGCTGTGTTCGTTGGTGACGATGGACGACCACCGAGAGACCTCAATCCGGTAATTTTTGACAGGAATCCCGTTGACCCCCAACATCGAATGCAAACCATACCCGCGGGCTCATGTCACGCAGATCCCATGTTGTACCCTCTGTTCTTCCCGCACGGGGAGAGCGGTTGGCACTTCAATGTGATGCAAGAGGGTAACCGCAACAACCAAGTTCGCAGTCGGAACACTATCCGGGAGTTTGTGTGTTATCGTATGGCAATTCGATATACAGGAAACAACGATACTGATCACGAAGGCATAAGTTTAATACATGGTGGTGGTTTTTTATTGCAGCAGTACGTGTGTGACCAGTATGTTCGGATGGAATCGAACAATCTCAACTATGCCCGTAGAAATCAGCAAGCGCTCCTCGCTGACGCTTATCAAGGACTGGTGGACCACGTCAACCAACAAAACCACTTGGACGAGGCCAACCCGATGGCTGTCGGCCGTAGAGTCATTCTACCGTCGACATTCGTCGGGAGTCCACGTTACATTAAGTGGTGTTATCACGACGCAATGGCTATTGTGCGTAAGTACGGTAAACCTGATCTGTTTATAACTTTTACGTGCATTCCTAGGTGGCCAGAAATCACACAGAACCTCGGAAGATGGTCTACTCCAAACGACAGACCCGATCTCATAGCCCGGGTGTTTCACGCCAAACTCAAGGCCCTCATGCAGGACATAATAGTAAATCGTGTGTTTGGTAATATAGACGCTTATGTATACACTGTTGAGTTTCAGAAACGTGGATTGCCGCACGCGCACATACTGGTCATCCTCAGGGAAGACAGTAAGTTGCACACGGCCGAAGACGTGGACAACGTTGTGTGCGCCTCCTTGCCGGACCCGGCAACCGACAGGCGCCTGTTTGACTGTGTGACATCACACATGATTCACGGGCCGTGTGGGCAATTAAACCCCAACAGCCCGTGCATGGTGGACAACAGTTGTTCAAAGAAGTATCCAAAAGAATACAGTGAAGAAACTGTCTACGCTTCCAACAACGGGTACCCGACGTACCGCCGACCAAACAATGGATCTGTCGTCTTGGTCAGACAACAAGAGGTGGGCAATGAATTTGTGGTCCCCCACAATCCATACCTACTGGCCAAATATGATGCACACATCAACGTTGAGGTGTGCTCTACGGTTAAGAGTGTCATGTATTTGTATAAATACGTGTACAAAGGCCATGATGCGGCCACTATGGAAGTTTGGGACGGTGATGAGATATCAACGTAAGCAGATTTAAATTATTTATTTTAATATACTAAGTCTTTGCTGAATGCTTTTGTATAAATCAATAACACTTAAATGTTTGTTGTAAGAACTGCATTCATTTGGTTCATTATAATGCTTTTTGACTATAGAAAATTTAAATCATTTTTTACTAAAAACATACTGTAAATAAATTATATTAGACTCCAGCAGTTTTAATAGTATTTTTCACTATACTTGGCCATGCTCTATCTCAAGCAAATTGTTGAAATAAAACATAAAAATCATTAAACTCCAATTAACAATAAATTGTTTAATGGTTTTATTTAAGCTACAACAATTTGATATATAATTATACTTATTCAAATGGCTCAGGTATAGTTAATAATTGTTAAATTCAAATTGGTGGTATGACGTTGCACAAAGTAACGAAATATTAATAAATACAGTGTACTTTTATGTACATTTAAAACACACGCATACTTAAAACACTTATTTTTATTAACTTAGTATTACTACTGTTTTAATTTATTTTAAACTCATATCTGTGTGATGTTAAATTACTATGTATAATACTTGGCCATACATCAGTATACATGTATATATAAACTTCACTGAATTTTAATTGTTTACAACTGTTAATTTTATATATTAAATTATAAAATAAAAATAAACACAATTCACAATATATCAATCACATACTTTAAACACAACATTAATACACTTTTTTTATGTCATAATATATCATATGGTTTTTTTAATAACTAACTTACATTTTAACGTTATGCTCACCAAACCTCTTATACTTTATAGTATTACATGTATTAATAAGATAACTTAATATCACTTGATATATTATAGTATATATTATAATATGTAATTATGACTGTGCAACTTTGTTACTATTATGGTTTGTTTTTTTTTTCAGTTTCATCAATTCACGATACGTAAGTCCGCCAGAAGGGATCTGGCGGTTGTTTTCGTATGAAATGAACAAGAGGAGTCACACGATTGTTAGACTTCCAGTGCACTTGGAAGACAGACAGACCGTCTACTTTGCTCCTGGGCAAGCCCAAGAGCGAGTGCAGAACGATGCCCAACGTCGTACGAAATTGACAGAGTTCTTCACGTTGAACGCAAACGACGTGGAGGCAAGACAGTACCTGTATCACGAGATACCGGTGCACTACACGTGGCAACAGGCACAGAGAAGGTGGGTGCGGCGACAAAGACAGATGAACAACGAGACGTTGGCTCGGATGTATGTCGTCAACCCACTGGACCGTGACCGGTTCCACCTGCGACTGTTACTTTTGCACCGGAGAGGCTCACAGTCTTTCCGGGACATGAGAACAGTCGACGGCGTGGTGCACGAGAGCTACGGGGCTGCCGCCATCGCGTTGGGACTCTTGGAGTCCGACCGCGCATGGCTGGCATGCATGGAAGAGTCTGCGTCGTTAGACACTCCCCGACAGCTCCGGTATCTCTTCGTTACGATACTGGTGATGTGCCATCCGGCGGAACCGCTGGCCTTGTTCCAAGCGAACGAGGCCAGCATGATGGAGGACTTCAATCGGCGTTTCCAAGACTTGGACCGTGCCAGAGCGGCAAGTCTTGACGCCATTGGAGACCTACTTCGTGCACACGGAAAAACGCTCGGCGACTACGGGTTGCCCTACCCGGATGTCGGTCTATTGGAACCCGAACAGGACGACCAGTTGTTCGGGGCAATAGACGCGGCGGCGCGGTGGGCGCAACAAGTGGTCGACATGAACGACGAACAGCGTACGGTGTACGATCGGGTGATGGCGGCCGTCGACGACAACCGGGACATCCAAAAGGTGTTCTACGTCGACGGCCCCGGTGGCACTGGAAAGACGACGCTCTACGGATGCCTCATTTGGTCGCTTCGCAACCGAGGACGGTCGGTGTTGTGCGTGGCGTATACTGGGATCGCGGCGTCGCTCATGGACGGTGGTATGACAGTGCACTCGACGTTCGGGCTGCCGTTCGGTACCCTTACGGACGAGGACACGTCTACCATCACCATGCAGTCTGAACGCGCTCAGAGGATACGTGACGCGGCACTGATCGTCTGGGACGAAGCGCCCATGTCACCGGGACCGCAACTCACGGTGGTCGATCGCTTGCTCAAGGACGTCATGAGGTCGGAATCGCCGTTCGGCGGTAAACCGGTCCTGTTTGCGGGCGACTTCAGGCAGATACTGCCCGTTGTCCGCAGGGGAAAAAGGAGTGCCGTCGTCATGTCGTCGATCAAACACAACTCCCTGTGGCAAAACTCGGAGAAGTTTGAACTGACGCGAAACATGCGCGCCGGCAACGACGCGGACTTCGCGGATTGGTTGCTCCGGCTCGGCAGCGGCCAACTGCCGACGGTCGACGGCGTTCCGGACACCGTCGAAATCCCGCGGGAAATGGTATGTGACGTTGCTGATTTAATTGATTTTGTTTACCCGCAGCACATGTCGTTGGCTAATGTCGACGATTTTGCTCGGAAAATCATTCTGTGTCCTAGGAACGAGGAATGCAGGCAAATCAATCGCACGGTGCTCCAACGCATCGAGGGCGCTGAAAGAACGTACACGGGCATAGACTCTGTGGTGATGGACGATCCCGACGAGGTAGCAAATTACCCGACCGAGTTCCTAAACTCACTAGAACTGAACGGCCTGCCGCCGTTCAGATTGACACTCAGGGTAGGTGCTATAGTCATGTTGCTAAGGAATCTCGATCCTAAGCGAAGACTGTGTAACGGTACAAGGTTAGTGGTCACCGAACTCCGGCGACACAACTTTAAGGCTAGGGTGTTGTCTGGTAATGTTGATGCACAGGAGGACATCGTCATACCTGCGATACCCATGACTTCGGGTAGTGAGAACGACCTGCCTTTCGAAATGAGGCGGGTTCAATTCCCAGTTAAGTTATCGTTTGCTATGACAATCAACAAGTCACAGGGGCAGACGTTTGACCGAGTTGGATTGCTTCTGCCGGTGCCCGTGTTCACACACGGGCAACTGTATGTTGCATTTTCAAGAGTGAGGAACGCTCAATCTGTCAGAGTCGGCATGTACGATGATGGCAATGGGCGGTTTGTCACAAAGAACGTTGTGTACAGGGAAGTACTACCAACGGGGTAACAGGTATGTAGGCAACGGTGAACTTGTTCACAAAAAAATTATATCAGATTTACTATTTCTAATTACCATTAACTGTTAGCATTGTTTAATTTCAATAACAAATTTTCAACTGATAAATTTTTTTTTGAGACTTTCTAACCGGAGACTACAAAACAGTTTATATATATACAACAATGTTGTATACCGATCATGGGTCTTATGATCCACCGGGCGTTGGCCATATCATGGATCTAATGATCCACCGGGCGTTGGCCATATCATGGATCTTATGATCCACCGGGCGTTGGCCACTTGAAGTACCTAATCCTTAGGGATCCGCACATTCTTAGGTACTTCATGGACAGTTGGGTTATTTCTACAGTCATGTAGCTGCTCCCGACTGTTCACTGAGGAGAGATAGTTCGACAACCTCCACGTGGTTCTCTCTGGATGCGAATCTGCTTCAATGCGGATTCGTAACTAATAGTCGAACACATTATTTAACATTTTTAGAGTGTATACCTATTTTTCTTTTTTTTTAAACATATACTGTAAGATATCTGTAATATTGTAATTGTCAATTTGTTTGTAACACATAAAATTCAATTAATATGTGCAACACCAATTCAACTATTGTAATTAATTTTGTATATTTTTTGTTTGTGTACATTTAACATAATGTCTGTCATCTAAACATCATGGAATTGTTTGTACTTTGTTTTTTTTTTTTTTATATACAATGTGCATTGATTTATCTGTACAATACAAGGTGTTATTGGTTTCAATTTATTCAGAATGTACAAGTATATATTATAACAATATTTCTTATTTTTATTTGACTACCTATTGTATGCAAAGCTTTTACTTACTATAATGTATAACAATATTTGTATTTATTTTTTTTATCACAATAATTGTTCATTAACATTGTTGTGTTAGACTTAAGCGTTATAAACATAATATGTTATAAGTATATTATACATGTAAAATTCATACTCTCCTCTGTACACAAATTATGTAAGAAACATAAAATAATTAGATAATTATATTATTTAAATTAATTATATTCCTAATGTTTTATATAATATCTACCTAATTAATAATTATGTTTCTAATGTTTAAAAAAATATCTACCTAATAAAATACATGTAATTGAATGTATTATTTAATTTTTTTAACACAATAAATTGCAAATTTAGTCATGTATTTTGTTTGTGTATTATATTTGATAATAATATATAATATTAATGAGTGTGTTGGCAGATGTTAGTATTTAATATTTAATTTTTACATACACATTAGGTGTATACTATTATGGTCACAATCAGATTGTCTACATAAGTGGCTTTATTACACGTAAACTGATTTATACCAGTGATGACTGATAACTAGACATTAAAAAGTCAATATTATAGATTTAAAAATTTTTACTTAGCACAATTTTTTATTTTAAATACAATAAATGCATTGTTAAGATTTTCTTTCATATGTAAAGTTTGTATTAATGTGAATTACTCATTAATTAGTAATTAATTGGTATAGCGTTGTCAGAGTACAGGTATTGTACACTCAATAGTCAATACATATACAATATACATACAATATTTCACCCATGCGCTAACATTGTCTGCGATCCGACGCAGTCGGATCGCCTACCTGGTAGGTATAGTTGCATATAAATTTATTATAACAAGAGATTGCTGATTATTCAATGCTCAAACGACAACATTCGACTTTAACATTTTTTCCTACTTTCGACGCCAGGAGGTTAGACAATCCGCCGTAGGCGGATTCCCCAGCCAGGTATCGATTTACACCGGTCGAGGGCTGATAGTTAGACACTTAAGAGTCTACGTCTCAATCTCAACTTTCAAAAACTTTTCACATTCGAAAGGAGACCGTCAAACAATCGACGCCACGAACGTCTTATCAATTCTCGAAAACACCCGCCTGAATTCTGTGTTATCATCATCATCCCGATAGAATATTTGCAGTACTACCAACACCACGGACTTATTACCGCCAAATCTTCATTTTTTGAAAACTTACCACTTTCAAGCTCTTCCATCCGTCCTAGGGTATTCACTTACACCGAATTTCACCCGAAGCGAGTTTCACGGGCCGCTAGTCTTATAGTATAAAACGTGAAGCAGTTCGTCCGTTGTCCGCCCGGGCGCTGCCTGTATCATAAGGAATTACCAATCAGAAAATTACATTTTTTCCCGACCCGTTATCATGTCTTTACGTTATCGCGTTTTGTTACTGTGTATATATTATATCGTTTTTCGAAAATTTCCATAATTTTTCGACATTTGAACTCTTTTTTTGTAATTTTATTGGCATTTTTCGAGTACTTCGTGTTTTTTCACGCCCGGTAGGGTGCCCGTTTTCTACGTGTTTGTGTCGTTGCGTCCGCCGTCGCGTTAACCGAGACGGCCCCCGACCGACGTTCTCGCCGATTTAATTTCGACTTTTTCAGTTTTTGTCGTTCTGATTCACGCTTTTCTTCGACATTATGGTATGATTTTTCGCGTAGCCCGTGTACTTTAAACGCCGTACGTTTGCCCCGTTTGTATGTGAAATCTGTTAGTGTGATTGGACGGAACGATTAAAATCGCCAAACGACGTATGAGGTATGTACGTCCTGCCTACTCGGTATTATTTTAAATATTTGAATCAGCACTGCAGATTACTTTTTTGGATATCAAACGTCCTGACGGTGTGTATTTCTTTAAATATTAAATGTGTGTGTACTGCATTAGTATCTATTATCATATGTGTTGCAGGTGTATGGTCAATCGTCGTGGACCATTGACGTTCGTTTGTTCGCACAGTGTTGATTTACTAATGTACTACATAATATAGTTAAATTACTGTTTTGGATTCAATAAATTGCATTTTGTCATTTTATTTACATTGTCTTATCCTTTATAACTCAGCCCTAACACCATAAGACCAATGTTTTACCTCAAGTAGTGCTTTGTTGCACAAAAGTGTTTGTCGACGATGCAGGTTCATTCACTGTCAGCATGTACTCCAATAGAGTGTATTAAAGTTACAGTATGATTGAATAGTAACTTTTACTCAGATGTATACATAATAACAAAATAAATACATTAAAAACATACGGAAAATGTTAATAGGGTTGAACTCTGGCTTTTGGGTCTGAGAAAAAAACGTGAAAACCGTTAATAGTTCATAAGTGTGAGTTGTTGAGTTAGAGTAATTGAATAACTACGTACCGTGTGATTCTTACAAGCTGAATAAAAAATAAAGTAATCTACATTTGATACTTAAATTATAATTAAATATTATTTAGTATTATGTAATTAAGTAATTTTATGCTACACATAAACGCATGCATAAATTATAATAGTACTACATGGTTTTGCATACATCTAAAAATAAAGTTTATTAATTGAATATAAACTATCGCCATCGTTATAATGTATTGTATGATATCATTTAAGCAATATGAAACATTTGGTAAGTTCATTTGCAATCTATACAATATTTAGCTTATTAAAATAAATTTTATAAATTTTACTTTTATTGTATAATTGTTTTCTACCTAATAAAACAAAAACAGACAATTATTCATGTGTAGGTATTATATACATTTTATTTTTTGAATCGAGAACACAATATATAAATTTAAAACGTTAAAATCTTGTTAAGAATAATTTTATTATGTCTTATGCTAACTATTTGCAATGTTTAACGACATATTTTAATAGTATTATTCATTTATTATGTGCATATTTAATTAGAATATAAATAGTTTATAAATTATTTTAATAGTAATTAATTACAAAAAATAAGTTTGAGTTTGACTATACTTTAAAGGTTCAACTTTTAAAAGTATTACATTGATCATTAATTCATGATTTTATACGGTTTAAAACGTTGAATACCTCAATTAAATTTTTTTATTTATATGATATAATTTATGCAATATCTAACATTTGGTAAGTTCAAAAGAATTGATTAGCAACCATAAGTATTTTAAATTTTTTAATTTAATTTAATAGCTAGGTACCATTTAAGTTACAGACGAAAGGTAATTAAATAGTTCTTTAGTCTGATTGTAAATATTTTAAATTATACAATTGAGTAAAGTTACAATCTATAAAATATTGAATTTTTTAAAATAATTTATAATATTTAGTTAAATTTAATGAATTTGTTATCTACCTAATAAATAAAAAACAGATAATTAAATATTGATGTGCTTATACATAAATTTTATTTTTGAATCGTGAACACAATTAATAAATTGCAAACATTAATAGTTTTTTAAGAATGTTGTTATCATGTCTTTTGTAAGTATTATTAATTTATTATATGCATATTTAATTAGAATATAAACAATTTATAAATTTATTATATTAATAGTAATACATAATAAAAAATAAGTTTATGTTTGACTATACTTTAAAGGCTTTTAAAAATATTATATTGATCATTAATTTATAATTTTATACAATTTAAAACATTGAATACCTAAATTATTTTTTTTTAATTACATAATATCTAATACAATACATGTATTTATAATAAAAATATGTATAAAAAAAAATACAAAGAAAAATAATAAATGTAAATAATATAACTATACAAATATTAATGGTAATTATCGGTCTGCATGCCAATAGTTACAACGCGTTCACAGCTTCCTGTTGGATACAGCTTCATAATACATAGTTGTGAACAGGCACGATAAATTGCATTTGTAAACCAATCAAAATGGTTCTATCATTCAAATATTTAGGAATAACAATAAATTTTAATTTAAAATGGTCTGAACATATCCAAAATATAAAAAATTAAATTAAGGAGCTTAACTGCATTATTCTACAAAATTCGATATCTTAATAAATCAATCATAAGAAAAATATACATGGCATTATGTAATTCAATACTACTATACGGTATAACATGTTGGGGAGGCTCTAATAGAACAGGCATAAATACATTACATATAACCCAGAAAATGATAATAAAAGTTCGCCGAACGATTCGTCGCGCCCATCTGTGAGGGGCCCGGGATGGCGAGGGGTCAACAGCGTCTTGAGCTGCCGAGCCTGCCCCGCGCATAAGCACATGGCCGCTGCGGTCTCCGGGTCACGGGCTGTCGCGGTTGGCCGTTGGCCCACCGTCTCGACCAAAATACGTTAAGTTCTTAGACGTAAGAACTGGCGTAGCAAACACTAGCCAAAGGAACAAACATTGAGGTTTTGAGACATATTGGTTGTGAGACTTTATACGATGATGAAATAGCTGACGAGTTAGAATCATCGGTTCAAGGCGGTCAATTGGCCAAAAGACCACTGATCCCCAGCTTATTAAGGAACTCGAACGCTAGGAATATCGGAGACCGTGAACCGGGCGGGGAGTCTGCCTTTTCCGCGGGGCGGGCTCTGTCTCCTTTTTCACTGTGTCTTGGCGATGCAGACGTCGGGGGTGTCGGGTGTGCACGTGGGCGCCTGGACCGGCGGAGAAAGAGGCGCTAGTGAGCTGCCGTCGGTTTCGGGAGTGCTCCGGGCACATCAGATTGCCTGATCGACGTGGCTGGACCCGAGAAACCTTGCGTTACGGGCAAATGTTAAGGGAGACGGGGACTCCTACGGTAAGTCGATTGCAAAAAGTGGGACAAGAGGCCGAGCGCTCGAAGCTGCTGCGGGACCAACATGACCCAAAAACACAAATTTGTGAACAGTTCAATAGTATAATAAACAAACACATAGGTGGAAAAAGAGTTAACTTTTCGCAAAAGCAGTCGTACAATAGTAGAGTATACACTGCAGTAGTTTCTTTTAATACGGGTGGTAATTATTTACGCGAGATACACAAAAAGATTACCAAAAGAATTTCAGGTACTTAAAATTATTTTATAATAATAATAGGCCCTTAATATGCTAATTTAAATGTATCAATTGTTTGTATTTTTTAATAGGAACAATTACAAAAAAATTTTTAAAGTATACTTCCGATAAAAAAAATATATTAAGAAGTCGTCGAGCACTTTTCAAATTATCTGGATTGAAAAAACAAAAATCAAATTCAAATGGTCCAGATGAATACTATGGGTTAGCTCAACCCTTGGACGACTTTTTATCTGACGAACAATTGAAAAAAAAAAAATGAATTTATACAGTCCCTTACAATTTCGGAAATAGCAAAACAAAAATTAGAATATGAGACCAGAAATCAAGCTGATAGTCAAACTTGGCTCAATGAAAGGAGAAATCGCCTTACGGCATCTAACTTCGGGAAAATTTGTAAGATGCGACCAAATACATCATGTAAAAATAATGTTTTTGATATTTTATACGGTAATACGAAAACCAGAGCTATGGAATATGGTAATCAATCTGAAGGCTTAGCTATTAAAACATTAGAAAATTTAATTAAAAAACCAATTAAAAAATGTGGTTTATTCATTGACGATGATATACCATACTTAGCAGCAACGCCAGGTAATTTATAAATACATAAAAAAATTATTATTGTTGTACTTCTACTTACCCATGTACTAAATGTTCTTATATCATCCATTTTTTAGATGGTTTAATTGATGATAATGCTATTGTCGAAATAAAATGTCCCTACTCAGTAAAAGATTATATGAGTTTAGAAGAGGCGGAGAAAAAGGTAAGTAGATATTAAATACGTAACCTATATATAATGTATATGTATATTGAAATGATCTAAGTATAAAAAAAAAAATTTAGATTCCTTATTTAATAACACAAAATAATATTACAACATTAAAAAAAGATAGTAACTATTATTATCAGATACAGGGGCAAATGCGTATTACAAAACGAAATTTAGCCTACTTTTTTATATTTACTCCTAATTGGACAAAGCTTGAAATTATAGAATACTCCGAAATATTTTGGAAACAAAAAATGTTTCCTAAGTTAACTTTGTAAGTATATTAAAATAGCAAATTTTTATTTAATCATCATGATTAGGTAAACATTTTTTTATAATTAACTATATACCTACCAACCTATCTATGCAAATATTTATATTTGAGTACTGACAAATACCTAATATTGTTTTATTATTTTTAAATATTTTATTTTTCAGATTTTATGAAGAATGTTTATTAAGAGAAATTGTTGACTCACAATATAGCAAACGCATGCTAAAAAGTGATATTATTGACCCCCCATACATTAAAAAAAACATAAAAGAATGTAAAGAAAAAAAATGCAACTTAAAATTAAAAAAAAGCGGGTAAGTGGGTATCGCTCTGCTGTATATTAGGGGGTGGGGTGGACCTCAGACTATGGAAGGTTCAAATTTGAATGCAATGATAGGTATCATTGTATACGAAAAACGATTCTGAACGAAGATGATTTGTCAGTTTGGGATATATTATATTTAAATATTGTCAAATATTCTATTTTGAAACAAATAGTATAGTTTTTATATGTTACTATGGTTACTATGGCCAACATTCGCATTATGAGCGTATGAAATTTAATTTAAATTTTGACATATTTCGTATAAATTCGAACTTTAAACACTTATAAAAAAAAATTGTGACTAACGATTTCGGATTTTTTTTTATCACTTTAAGAACAACTTATAAGAAACCTTGTATTAAATTTTCAAGATTTTCTGGCCACCCAAAAAATTTTTATCGGCATTTGAAGAAAAAAAAACTTAGAAAAGTCGAAAATTTCAATTGTCTATTAGTAGCTTAAAAATGGTCAAAATATTTTGAAAATTTAACTGTAAAGAGATAACCATAATATAAACATTTGGTGAAAATTTCAAGTAATTACAATAATTCGTTTTTGAGTTACAGCAAAATCAAAAAATCGATTTTGTCGAAAAGTGGTTTTTCCGTAAAATTTCCATTTTTCTGTCATTTTTTTTTTGTTTTTCTCGATTTTTTTGAAAACTATTAGAAAATTTTAATTTTGACCCCCCTGAAGTACCAACTAGATTCAATTCCCTATTCAAAGAGGGGCTGAAGTCAAAAATCGGAGCATTATTACTGCTCCAAATGTTGGAGTCAGACACAAAAAAAAAAAAAAAAAAAAAAAAAAAACACACATCATAGTAAAAGCAATACATTCATCACTTCGTTCAGAATCTAAAAGTATAAAATATTTAGTATTTTATAGTTTTTGTAAAACCCACAACCTCTGTATATTCTAATTTCTCAATTTGTATTATATTTAATAGTTTTTTGTTTATTAAAAGTTAAATAAGTACCTATTGTGTAGTGGCGGTAGTTATTATATTTATAAATAAGTAACTATGCTTAGATGTAAAAAGCAAAACGTCTATGGATTTTTGACTATAAGAGTATTTTCAAATTTTTAAATATTATTATATTTCTGTTAAAAATACAAATTAAGCTATGCAATATAAATTACAGTGTTTACGGTCTATTATTATATTGGTACAAATATTGAAGTAAGCAGCAACTTAAATTTATTCTATAACGATTGTTGTAATAATATTTATGCAATACGTTATAGAGTATAGACGGTATTTTTTCTATATAATACGTCAATGAAGAATAAAACACTATTTTACGAAAAGTACTTTTGGACACATATAAGTTATAACATAATAGACGCAATACGTTTATTAAAAGATGTATTTTATCGTAATAAATTTATTATTTTATATGTATTTAAAAATGTAATTGGGTTATAAATATAATTCGAGCCATGTTGTATTACTGATTGTATGTTTTATGTATTAAACATATAATTTAAGTAAACAGGAGCTTTATTTAAGAAATGGTTTGTGATTTGCGCTAGAAGCGAGCGCGCCGCGTGCTAGTATAGACAGTACGGTAGGTAGAAATATGGGTGACAATATTTACGCAACGATCGACTGCGTTGACGCTAAACGTTCTATACGACGGTCTATGAAATAATAATGTACTTCTCCCGCAACTACAACGCGAAGACCTCGTCGCGTAGACAATGGGCGTGGCGACGGCCTACCGAGACGGCGGCGATACGGTGCAAAACGCCATCTATCGAGCGTTATATACGTTTCCCTTTGGGTATCACGTCCTCTTAACTCATCTATAAAAACAAATTAGTAAGTATTTAATATACTTACTGTTTCTGTTTGAGCCTGCACCACGGCCCCCACCACCTCCGCCACCGCTACCACCACTGCCGCGGCCTCTTTTGCCTCCTCCGCCTCCACCACCGCCACCATCACCATAGTATTGGTATATAATAGACATCTAGACATAAATTAAATAATAGGTATACATTTTATAAACATGTTGAACATCAGTTTTAAATAGCTGTCCTCGTTCACTATTCATAAATTAGACAAAATGTTTCAAAAATATTAAATATTAAAGCCTTAGTGATGGGTCGAACTGTTCGAAAATCGAACTTGAAAATATTTGTCGAACCAGACTTACTGCCCATGATAGTTTGAAAACCAAATATTTGTACAATTCTTCAAAAGTTATTTTTGAAAAATAAAAATTGATAATGATTATTTAGAAATAATTAGACTATTGGCGATAGAAAGTGTTAATATGTAGCGGGCATGTTCTCTAAAGCCGGACAAACAAGGCCGTATTTAGGGGGGGGCAATGGGAACATTTGCCCCGGGTGGCTAAATTTTTGATCTATTTAGGGGGCGGCCGGGCACCGCTGTAAATCGATGTAATATTGTATCAATAAATATTTTTCTTTGAAAAGAATTTGTACTATGATACATTTTTTTTCAAAAAAAAATATTTATCATTGATACGGCCATAATAATATGATGTCACTGAGATAGATAAGTATAACTAGTATAGGGCTGTATATAAACAATTACGTTATCTTATCAATCATGTGTTATCACAAATTGGTGGTCCAACAAGCAACGAATATTGTTGTAGTTTGCTACGTTTTCACTGTTTTCAGCTTTGAATTATTTTGTAGTTTCTTAATAAAGTCGTTATTATTATTTAAAATGCCGACTATTTGTGCCGTTTTCGGTTGTGGAAACAAAACCTTGGACAAATCTTTGTCATTTTATCGGTTTCCAAAGGTTAAAGTGAATGCTGCCTCAGATTTAAAAACACAAATATTAAAACAGCGAACTGCGTGGCTTAACGCATTACACAGAACTGATGTTCATGAGAGTCAGTTGAAGAATATGAGGATTTGTTCAGTTCATTTTAAATCTGGTAAAATTTTGTTGGAAATAAACAATAGTTACTTAGTGACTGCTTTGGTACTTGTCTTTAACTAATATGCTACCTATCCATCTACAGAATACAATTAATAATCATACTTGTACAGCTGAGACTGACTTTATATAGTAGGGACTATAAGTTTTATATTATAAGAGTTATTTAATCTATAAACTAACTCATTATTGATTATGTGGACCAACATAATAAATTAATAATAACTATAATCTTTAAGTACCTATAGCTGCTGTATAAGTTACATTTTTTTATTATAATAAATTATTAAATATTACTACACTACAAAATATAAGGTTGGTAGCATATTATTAAACAAGTATTCATCAATTTTATTATAAATTATGATTTTTTTATTCAATTTTATTTTAAGGTAAACCAGCCAATTACAATGATGATAAAAATCCAGATTGGACACCAACCTTAAGCATGGGCTATAACTCTGGAAGAAGTAAATAATTTTTTCATATTTCTTTTCTAAATTTTTAATTAACTATTTTTTTTTCATATTAGGTAAAGCGACTACTCCTGCAATTAAAAGGTACAATCGTGCAAGTAGAAGAATGGAATTAAAACCTACGCAATTGTTTCCAAATACAGTACAATTAAATGTGGTTGATTCTTCTGAACACAGTATGAGCATTGATGTACCAAATAATGTATTTAATGATGCTACTGAAGAAAGTGGAACAGCTTGTAATACTGACCTTAAGTTAAATGATATCAACGAGTTGGAGAATTTACGAGATAAGTGTTCTGAATTACAAAATCAAGTAGATTATTTTAACTTAAATGAAAAAACATTTATTGGGCGAGAAAAAATGTTAACTTATTATACAGGACTGGAATCAATGGCTGTTTTTAATTTAGTATTGGATCACATTAAACATGGACTAACTGCTAATAATCAGAGATTAAATGAATTTCAAAAACTTTTATTGTGTCTAATGAAATTAAGATTAAATGTTCCATTTACTGATTTAGGATATAGATTTAATGTAACATGTTCAACAGCATCAATTATTTTCAGGAAAGTGATCATATTATTAGAACACATGTTTAAAAATCTAATATATTGGCCAGAGAGGGAAGCTCTACGCAGTACAATGCCAAGATCATTTTTTAATATATTTGGCAATTCAGTTGCTGTTATTATTGATTGTTTTGAGATTGCTATAGAAAAACCATCAAATTTAAAAGCAAGGGCGCAAACATGGTCGTCATACAAAAATAAAAATACTGTAAAATATCTTATAGCTATAACTCCCCAGGGAAGTATTTCATATATATCAGATGGTTGGGGTGGTCGAGTTAGCGATAAACATATAACTGAAAATTGTAATTTTTTAAATAATTTAATTCCAGGAGATGTTGTTTTGGCTGACAGAGGATTTACTATTAATGAAAGTGTTGGTTTTCATTGTGCAACATTAAAGACTCCAGCTTTTACAAAAGGTTTACCCCAGTTGCATCCATGCTCTGTTGAAGAAACCAGAAAAATTGCATCTGTTAGAATTCACGTTGAGCGAATTATTGGTCTTACTAGATCAAAATTTTAAATTTTAAATGGTCCAGTACAAATAACTACTCTTAAACATCAAGATGATGAGACATGTCTACTAGATTCCATTGTAACGGTTTGCTGTGCATTAATAAATATATGTAGTTCAGTTATACCTTTAAGTTAAAATTATTATAATTGACAATTGTATTAAAAAAAAAATATATGTACATTCAAAACCTATTTAAATAAACAAGTACACTTTCTTTAATGAAGTTATTTGCAGAATTTGCATTTCCATTTCTTTGATGTTGGTTTGCGTTTAATTCCCAAACATACATAATGGTACCAAAGATTAGGGCAATTTTCCTGTGTACACATAATTGATTTACCTCCTTTGTCTTCCTTACAGGTACAATATTTATAAGGTTCTTTAGCAGTATCAGTGTTTTGCATTACTTCCATATTATTTTTTACTGACAAAGTTTCAGTATTAGTGAAATACCGCCCTATAAGTTCAGGTAAGATTGCTTCATAAAAAAACCATTTTGATTTAGCTACTATTTCATCACATATTTCATAGTCAATTTGAATACGTTCTACATAAAAATCTTCATATGATGACCATACTAAAAAATCACCGTAAGTTACACCACACATCAACAACTGAGTTTGTACCTGATAATAATACTGATGATTTTTATTTAACTTTCCACTAGTTAAGTAGGTCATGCTTTTTATCCTTTTGTCTTTAGTTAAGCTATAGGGACATTTTATTTCTACGCAGCCTTTCCCACAACAATCACAATTAATTAATCCATCTGGACTGGCACCAAGATATGGAAAATTTGGATTTATTACTAGCCCAGAGATAGTGAATGAAAAATTTATGTGATCGTTTTTTAATTTTTCTATGTATGCATTTCTACCATCAATTTCATGGATTTTACCCCAATCGGTAGCAGCGCTTTTAAACTGTTTTGTTGATGGATAGCATATTGTTTTTAAAAGACTAATATTTGAATCATATGATTTAACAGTACAAATGTCCTTGGCTCTAGAAGCTGTAATACGGCCACTTCTATACATAAACCAATCTTTAGATTCTGATTGTAGTTTTGTTGATTTCTCTATATCAGAACAATCATTTTCATTTAAAGAAAAATCTAATTTTGAACCTATATCTACTAATTCCTCTCTACTTAATCTGGCATACTCATCTTTAAAAATATTTGTTAAGCTTTTTGGAAAATTATTTTTTACAAATTTTAAATTAAATGGTGTTACAACTTTCAAAATACTAGCTTGACTATTAATGGTTTGTAATTTTCCTAAGAAATTTTGAAATGTATTTGAATCATTTAGTGTTATAGGTAACTTTTGTATGTAACTAGATTTTGGTTTCAATTTAGATTGTGTGGAAGCCATGTTCTTTGGATGATTAAAGTTTATTTCACTCATTTTATTAGGAATAGATTTGTCAAGAGATGGTGCTGCCCAGTATGCATAGACATCTGTAACTGATTTTGTACTTTTTATATTAAATGCATGCTGCAAATAAAAAAGGACTGCTCCTACATGTGAACAACATTCACCTAATCCAGCCATACATGAGCAATGGGCAGCTTCAACCTTGCCATTAATCTTAACTATAACCCATGGCAGCAATTTAGTGTCATTTAACCTTTGAGAATGAGCTACCTAAATGAATATAATAATAATAATGTAGAGACAATAGGCTCATAATGAATAATGATTGTAATCTATCAGGGGCGCCGATGTATTTTGAAACAAATAATAAAAAATTTTATTTTGAGTCAATACACTCAAAAAATAAAATATCCATAAATAATTAGATATAATTGTTTAAAAAAGTAGGTGTTTGCCTTCAATTATATTGTATACACCCACCCACCCACTCACTTAGTTGCCTATGAAACGTGTCAAAGGCAAAACCAACTTTCGGCGCCTCTGTAATCTATAATCTGTCGAATGTTGTAAAGAAGTAGTGTGCCAACTACCAAGTAGTTTTAAAACAAATAGTGATAATAAATTTACTTAGAATCTGCAGTTAAAGTTGGTAGAATTATACTTACACCAAACAGAACTGATGTTAAATTCCTAGGCAACACAACATTTTTAATCTCTGATTATAGAATAGACTATTATATAACCAGTAAGTATGTAAAGAGAAACAGAAACCTTTATATACTTTTTAAATTAATCTTTACAACACAGAAATATATTCTTATACTTGACTTACTTCAGCAACTACAAGAACATAACAATCTATCACAGTCCATTTGACATTTGAAACCCAACCACTAACAAAAAAATTATATGCATCTAGACTTTTGTATGCTTTAAATTCTTCCAATGTGTAAGCACTTTTAGTCAATACTAGGTAGTTACAAATATCAGGGTAAGTAATTGAAGGCACTAAGTTTAAATCTGATGTCCAAAGTACACAATTGTCTTTCAACAACAAGTATGGATCTTGAGAATTTAATAATAGTATTTTGTCTAAATATCGTTTCTGAACGTCCCCGGTTAAACTACGAGCGTGGTTACTTAATTTAATAGACATAATTATAACGTTATAAACAAAAAACACAATTTTAAGCAAGACTTGACTAATAAAAATATGACTAAATCAAAAAAAGTTAATTAGAAACCACATACAAATGGACCACCAATTAGTGATAAGAAGGTTATCATATTATAAACATAACCTAAAAGAAAGTGATCATAGATAATAGTAATAATAGGTCTATCATGATGATGGTAATATTTGTTATCAACGATAACTGATAAGTGGTAGCATATTATCATTGAACTCTATATGATAACGTATAGTATATTATTATTTTAAATTTTAACATAACCACAGTCAACGGTTGTAGTTTATTCTGTGATTGTAGATCATAGGCATATTAATAATAATATGTTGTAGATAGACAAAGACAACCATAAATAATAATATTATAACCACAGTCATTATCATCTATTATTATTATTTAATGTTTTCTGATATTGTTAATTTATAATTAAACGAACTATTTATTATTTAGTTTAATTAGTTTAAAAGACTATGCAATGTTAAATTTGGTAGTTAGTTATTAATATTAAAAACAAACTTTTAAGTAACTATTGTGACTATGTAAGTATATATTAATAATTAATATTCATAAATTATCATTAGTTATTTTATTAAGTTGCATGAAAGTATAAAAAAATTATTAAAATAGTATCTACTATAGGACATAAAAAAAGGTACATAATACTTATGCCTGCTATATATAATTATTACAAACAGCACGAGCATGCTTATGCGTTATAACCTGCAATGAAAATTGTATAAATTAGAATACAATGTAACTTTTGTATTAAAAATTAGTGGCGTTTTATCTTGTATTAATTTATTATGATAAACATTTAACAGCCCATTGCCAGTTAGTTATTGCTTTGCTTACTAGTTTCTTTTGAATAATGGATGGCAAAAAAAGGTTAAGTGGAGCTGCTTATCGCAAAAAAGCTAAAGTAAAAGCTTCAAAATGTGCATCTGTAATTTCCAAAACTGCAAATATACAATCTTATTTTAATAAAGGTTGGTAAATTAAATTTAAAAAAAACTTGTTTTATTTATTATTCACTATGAATTTCAATTGATTTATTTGCTGTCAATACTATTGGAGTTGAAGATGAAAATAGAGACAATATAGTAATTGATGATTTTGTAAATCCTGATATTGCTAATGAAATTGATGTTGATAACACAAACTCTTCATTACAAAAAGGTTTAATATTTTTAATCCACATAAATTAAATTTTAACTTAATGAAATAACATTAGAAGTATAAATTAATTGTTTTCAATTTGATGACAAGTGTAAATTAAATTTAAAAAAAAGTTGTTTTATTTATTATTCACTATGAATTTCAGTTGATTTATTTTCTGTCAATACTATTGGAGTTGAAGATGATAATATAGTAATTGATGATTTTGTAAATCCTGATATTGCTAATGAAATTGATGTTGATAACACAAACTCTTCATCGCAAAAAGGTTTAATATTTTTCTTCCACATAAATTCAATTTAAGCTTAATGAAATAACATTAGAAGTATAAATTAATTGTTTTCAATCTAATAACAAGTATAGAATTATTTATTATTTATTTATTTTTATGTTATTACTAATTTCATATTTTTACATTGAATGTATTATTTAGCTGATTCATTTGATAAGAATTGTACTGAAATTGAAACATTGATTGAGTCTCCTAAAACTGAAGAAGTAAAATATTTAAATAGCTTAAATTCTTTGACTAGACTCCCAACATTTGGATTTAAAAAAAGTTATTTGTTAGTATAAAATATAATAATATATTTAATTACATAATATTTTCTTTATTTTACTTTTAATAACTTTTATACATATCTATATATTTAATTATGCGTAGGTAGGTAGTTATTTTAAATTCTTAAAAAAATAAAATTACATTTTTATAGGGAGGACCCAGCTTTATGGAATATTAATGATTCATTGAAAGACTATATTTCAATTAATGGTATTTCTCAAGACTTATCACAAACAAACTTTTTAAAATCAAAGAGAACATATACTGTAAATAACAGAGGTACAAGCAAAACGGTACACAGATATTTTTGTAAGAAATACCTTGAGTCCACTTTAGTTAATGGAGAGATTATAAAAAGAAATTTTTTTTTGTATTCAATAAGTAAAGGCTGTATTTATTGTTACCCGTGTGTTCTATTTGGCAGCAAATCATCTTTTGCCACTTGTGGCTTTTCAAACTGGAAAAAAGCTGAAGAAAAATTATCTAGCCATGAAAATTCCCACAAACATCGGACAAATATTTCAACAATGAAACAAAGAAGTATAATTCTAGAAAGAATTGATCAGCAACTGATACATCAAATGGAATTTGAAAATAATTATTGGAAGACAATTCTAAAGCGTATAGTTGCTGTGGTTAAGGCGTTATCATCAAGAGGTTTGTCTTTCAGAGGTGAAACAACTCAGATTGGTTGCTCAAATAATGGAAATTTTTTGATGGCAATAGAACTGATTGCTGAATTTGATGTGGTTCTTTCAGAACACATTAAAAAATATGGCAATCCTGGAAAAGGCCATACATCTTATTTGTCATTCCATACATATGAACAATTCATTTTATTAATGGCAGATAATTTAGTAAATAAAATTATTCAAGAAGTAAACGAAGCACGTTACTTCTCAATTTCAATTGATTCTACACCGGACATTTCACATACTGACCAACTATCATTCATAATTCGTTATGTAAATGTACATGGTGAACCAGTTGAACGCTTTTTGTGTTTCATTAATAATATTGGACATAAGTCTCAAGAAATGATGGAGGCAGTTATTCATATATTCAAAAAATACAATTTAAACACAAATTACTTAAGGGGCCAGTCTTATGATAACGCATCAAATATGTCAGGCGCCTACACTGGCTTACAGGCAAGAATTAAATCAATTAATTCACTTGCTGATTTTGTACCATGCTCAGCACATTCACTCAATTTAGTTGGAAAAAATACAGCAAGTTGCTGCCATGACGCAAATGAATTTTTTAGACTCCTACAAAACCTTTACACATTTTTTTCTGTTTCTACACACCGTTGGAAAATTCTAAATGTGTCACTCAAAAGTCTTTCCGAAACTCGATGGTCAGCAAGAGAAGATGCGTGTAAGTCTCTAAACAAAAATTGGTGTTCGGTTTTAAAAGCGTTAACTACAATAGCTGAAGATAAAAGTGAAAATATTTCAACTTGCTGCGAAGCAAAAGGTATATTGAAAAGTATAAAAACCTTTAAAACATCATTTATGTCAATATTTTGGGGAGATATATTAGAACGGTGTAATGCATGTAGTAAGAAACTACAGTCTATTCAAATTGATTTGGGTATTGTGGTAGAAATTTACCAGTCATTGATAGGTTTTGTACACGATATTCGGTGTGATGACATGTTTAATGATTACAAAACTCGAGCAATTGAAAAATGTGGCATTTCAAGTTTAAATACAAATACTAAACGTAAAAAAATACGTAAAAGGTTTTTTGATGAAGGCAACAGTGAGGAACATGTATTTGATGAATTTGAAAATTTTAAAGTAAATACTTATTTCATGATATTAGACCAGATTAAATCTGATTTAGAAAAAAGGAAAATTGCCTATGACAATTTAACTTCAAAGTATAATTTTTTTTATCACTTGTCAGAACTAACACCTTCTGAAGTTAAAAAAAGTTCTGAGTCATTGCAAAATATATACAAAAACGATTTAGGATCTTCATTCTCTATAGAATGTATTCATTTCCAAAGCCATGTTAAAAGTTTAAAAAAGCAAAAATGTGTTTTTCCAAAAACAATTTTGGAAATGAGTATGTATATAAGAAACAACAACCTTGTAGAAGTCTATCCATACATTGATATTACATTGAGAATGATACTCTGTACTCCAGCTACAAATTGTTCAGCTGAACGGTCTTTCTCAACACTAAGGAGAGTTAAAAACTATTTAAGGTCATCAATGAAAGAAGAAAGATTAAATGCATTAGCTATTCTCAACAATGAATCCCAAATCACAAGAGAATTAGACTACAAAGATATTATTGAAGAATTTGCCAATAAGCAATCTAGAAAACAAATATAATCATTATACATATTGTATTCATTTTTGTAGATTTTTTTATGTTTAATATATATTGTTAAGAGACCATTATACATGCTTATTGTTTGTGTTGTCTCTCTCTTACTATTTAGTATTTAGTATTTACTAACGTATATCATAGCAAATTTTTGTTCAGTAGAAAGTAGAATACATTTTGTGATGTTAGTTTTAATATTAGAATAAATTTACGTGTTATCAAATTTAAAGGTAAGAATATTATCTAGAAGATGTCATATAATTTTAATGATATTATAATTTTAAAGTAAGTTGTAGCTATGTAAAACACTACAACATTAAAATGATTATAGCTTACTTTACAAAGTTATAAATTATAATATTAATAAAAGCATATGAAGTTTTATAGATAATATTCTTACCTTTAAATTTTATAATAGGTAAATTTACCCTAATATTAAAGATAACATATCAAAATGTATTCTGCTGAACACAAATTTGCTATGATGTACATTAGTATGAGAGAGACAACAAATGCGGGTATAACGTCCTCTTAAACCTACATGGCTACATTTTAATAATAGTAATTAAAACAACAAATTGACAATAATAAAAAACAAACAAACAATTATAATTAAAAATTAATTGAGAAATGGATCTATTTTTTTGGTGGGGTAGAGGGGGGGCGTAAAAATATGGTTGACCCAGGGCGCAAAAATTGTAAATACGGCCCTGCGGACAAATAGTTACTAAGATGAGACAGAGACTTAGTCCTAACTCCTAGTGCAGTAGAACAATTAGTATTTCTACATGATAATTTATAATTTTTAATTAATGATAATATTGTAAATAATATAATTACTTAGACTTAAAAGTTAAAATGTAGAATAGGTAATACAAAAACTAAAAAATACAATAGTAATTAATAATTATGGTTGATTTAATTTGTAGGTAGATACATTGTACACGATAAAAAGTATTGAGTTCGAGTTCGAGTTTGACTTAAAATCATAATAGGTTCGGTTCTGTTTTCCATAAAAAATATGAAAGTTTGGTTCAGTTCGAGTTCGAAAAAATAATTTAAAGTTCGGTTCAAATTCAGTTCGATTAAAAAAATCAGGATTCAACCCATCACTAATATTTAAAGGTAGTCATCAATATAGTACTTACATCTTTTGAATTGTACGATATACCTGACGCCGTGTTTGGGCTAAGACTGAGACGAGTCTGAGACTGAGACCGGTCGGTCGCGGTTGTTGCAAAAAGCTACGCGGTATAATCATGGAAATATAAAGAAATGGACTGATAGCTGAGAGAGATGTCCAGGGCAAACGTTGTTAGAAAGAGATAGCATACAACTTTTAGGTACAATTCAAATACATTATTAGCATGAGAGAGAGAGAGAAAAATAGTACAAATTCTCCTAGTGACGAACGATCGAACTTAATGTTGACGAATTCCGCATTCATGACTTGTATGTTGTCGTTCAATTTAATTGGATACCTATTCTTCGATTATTTTCCTCGATTTCCGATATTAGCTCATAGTTGTATACATCATAATTCATAATATTAATAATTAGGTATATAATATAGCAACAGCAAGACACGATCCTGAAGTTCTATTATTATTATTATTCCGATAGAATCCGTTTTAAATAAAAAAATTAATAATATTATTTACTAAAATACAAAAGTTATTGGTTATTAATTATTAGTTATGAGTCTTATGACCATAAACGTGCGCAGATAATGCTTTCAGGTGGTGAATATTTTACTATTTATTTTTGAAATTCTTAATAGTTTTCAAAAGCGTCGAGAAAAAAAAAATACGAAATCGATTTTAGATATTGGTAATTGGTATAACTCTAAAACAAACTATCGTGGAGTACATTAAAATTGTAGTAGTAATAACTAATAGTTGTATAATATGTTTATTGTTTATGCACGAAAAAATTATAAAATATGCATAAAAAAATGTGAAATATGCTAAAAAAATTGTATTCATTTATTAAAAATTAATTACTTATTTATTAATATAGACGAAACAAAAAAATCTATAAACCTATATTTAAAAAAACTGAATTATTGAAAACTAAAATATGGCGCGTAATCGTTTGACATTTGAGATTTTATTGAGCTGAAGAAATAAACAAAATATATATTTGTTCCCTTTTTGATCATCGTTTGTCCCGACAAACATTAAACGGGACGCGTTTAATCTCGTTTTCTCCATATTAGGTATTATTTGTAAAATGAAATATATTGAGCTTAAATTGAAAAATAAAAAATGTATCAAAAAATAATTGCCTATTTGCTTTATGTTCCCGGCTATGCATAATATATATTATACAATATACATATTATTTATTTTATACACTATATCAGGGGTGGCCAAACAGTCGATCGCGGACAATTTCAAAGTCGATTATGTTAAAATTTATTTTTATGACCACGTACCCTATGTATGTATGTATGTTTCTTAATAATTATAGTTATAATATTTATTCAATAATAAAAAATAAATTCCATGGAAGTCAATCCTCAAAGGTGAAGACGTGAAGTATATTTTTAGTAGATCATGACAAAAAAAGTTTGGCCACCCCTGCACTATACAGTCTTATTCCATAATATACTAATAAATAATAAGTTTTGACTTAAAACGTTTATACGGGTCGCATAAACGTAGTTATTCGTAATTTTATTTATTTATTTATTTATTTATAACGTGTATGGCCATGTGTTCGACATCAAGGTAGTCGCGATAACGCACAAGCACCAAGTTATAAATCACCTAACATAATCTACGACCACTACAAAAATTGCAAAAAGTCCCGAACTCTACTTATTACTCTATGACGTTGGTTTTCAATTTTTTTATACCCGCGTACCCGGGGCATCTTAGTTGTGTCCCGTCAACAAGGTATAGGTATTAGGTACACGAATTTCGTTCCACTATACCGGTTAGGTAGTAGAATTTTTATTTTATTTTAAGGGGTTCTCCGTCTCTATGGTGAATTTATTAATTAATTTATTTATTTATAAGGGAGCCTAGGCTCTGATAATAATACATTATATTACGTACATAATAATATTATAAATTTATAAATTACGATAGAGGATCAATTTTGTTGCCAGAGGCCGTTTTATATTGGTGTAAAATTTATATTTCTACGAGTCTACGACTACCCAAACCTGGGATGAGAAAAACTTGAAGTACGAAACATGTTTTCGGTCAAAAAATTATAAATTTACAGCCGGCATGACGTGCTGTTCTGGTGATTTTAACAGCAGCGTTGAGCGTTCAGGTGTTCAACCACCGCCCCGCGCACGGCTGTAACCATACCGATACCACACTAAGGTCAAAACTAGTTTTCATAAAACGACCGACTCGCCGTTTATATATATATATAAAAAACTACATTGACTATTTGACTATACATTATAAAACGGTCCGCCGTCCGTCGATAACGACGTAAGGGAAAAACCACCCAAGTACGAGTACTAAGTATACTTAAATATATAGAAATATAAAATATAAATTAATATAATATAAGATTAATAACACATAATAATATAATATAACATTTTACAATATTGCCACATTATTATGTACGTAAAAAGGGCATAATTACCTAAATGTATGTCACACTAATGAAATAGAATATAAAATATAAAATTTAACTTTATGTAAATATTTTATGTATTTATTTGCCGCGGTAATTGAAAATCATCTATAACAATTTATAGACTCAAATAAAATTTATTACAGTTACAGATGGTTTTTTATTACTGCGGCAAATAAATAAATACGTAAAATATTTACATAAAGTTATACCTATTACATATTTTATTTTATTATAATGTATGTATGTAGGTAATCTGGTAATCGTGCCCTTTTTAGATAGGTACCTGAATAATAATATGTACATATCACATTTCATTCAATAAAAGCATATTATACGTTAGTTATCCAATATTCATTGTCTATTAATTTAAGTTCTCATGAGTTAGTGAGTTTGTCTACTTTTATCAAATAAAAAATGTCTACCAGAAAGTTAAAATATATTTTTATGAGCATTTGAATTTGAAATTTTCACAACATTAGATATTCACTCAATTTATCATGCACTCACTACTCATATTCTTATTGTGTTGTTTTTCAAAAACGAATTACTGTAGAAAATTTATATTTAAATCATATTGTATAGTGTATACCTTTCACCGCAGCTATATTCTATACTGTTTGTTGTTATTTTATGTTTTTACAAAATTATTGTAATTGGGCTTGTCTGTTTAATTAGGTAATTAATTAAATGAATCAATTTTGTGTTTCAATTAATTATTATATATACATTAAATGTGTTCTGTAAATTTGTAACTTGTAAGTATCTACATGTTTTAATTTTTATTTATATAGATCATATAAACATGTTTAGTTTGTATACAGATTGTATTTTTACTGCAAATTGCTACTATATTAAATAATATAAAAACAATAATGTATTCAAGTATTCAATATAATATATTCTGAAAAACAATCGACTTCCTATAATAAGTTTTAAAATAAAAGAAGTCAACAGGTATGTATTTAAGTATTTTATACTAATATGTATATTCAGCGCCGGATTTAGGGTTGTGGGGGCCCCAGGGCCCACAAAAGATTGAAATATAAGAATTTTTAGTTGATCTACATACTTTAAAATTACCTATATTAGCGATAGGTTATTATCATACAAGTAATAACCTTTATAGTCATCACTTTTTATTTTTTAATTTAGTACCTACATCAAAACCATTGAATTTGAATAAGTTATTATTCTAGAAAAAAATGTACCTATTATTGTACTAGGAATAAGAAGTTTGATGAAAGTAACACTATCTAGTTTATATAAATTATTGATATAGAAAAAAAAAACACAGATAGTATCAAACAAAACATTATTTTTAGACACTGAGTAATATTTTTGCCAGTAAATAAAAACCCTATTTCGAACGTAGTGTATATAAAATTTAGATTATAAATGTATAATAATTTATACAACATAAACAAAATAATACTAGTTTTTATATTTATATCCAAATGGCTGAAATAAGTCAGGGTTAGGATTTTATAGCACTTAAAATTGCATAAATATGCGCTATAATATGACCTTAAATATTGCTAAATATGCACTAAAAACATGCAAAAAAAGAAATCTTACAGTAGAAATTGACAAAAAAGTCCCAACAAAATAAGCAGATAATAAAAATTAAAACCAAATACCTAATTCGAAATCATCGTAATAAGGATATTATATCTATTATTGATGTACATAATTGTACAGCTTTGTATCAGCGTAATCGGCCTATTAACTTAATCTATACACTTACAATTCACTTGATAATTCGATTGACAAAAATTTAAAACCACGTTTTGGTAAAATGTTATTTCATACAATAAGACCGATTTTTATTGTTCTGGATTTACCATAGATATGGATACGGCATTCCTTTATACAATTTTTGTATTATGCCGCATCCATATGTTTAATATCTATGGGATTTACCAAGCTGATATTAATTACTTGATATGTGTACAGAATTGTAATTTATTAGGAAATACAAAATGATGATAAAGCGATTTTAAATTGCGCCCGGCAATTTTCAGGTATACATTTTTATGTAGTAAAATGCGCCCATATTATCTAATCTAAGTGCGACCTTGAATTCATCCGTTTTAAACACTTTTGTACATATATTGGTGTAAAAACCAAACGTAACAGTTTATTATTATAATATTAGGGATTTTATTTGCTGACTTTCCTCCGAATATTTATAAAATTAATAGTATAAAATGAACCTTATAAATCTCAAAACAATGGAAAAAATAATTCAACAACACAATGAAAATTCAAAATACTATTACGAGAGCTGAATATGTAAAACTGATGTCTCATTACTATGCTGATATATAACTTATAAATTTATTATACTATTTACTCTATATTATATAAATTAATTGATATTTTAGTATTCATTTTTTTTTATTATTATTTACTGTAAAAATTAACCTAAAAATATTTAAAACAACTTATTAATCCCATAATATTAAAAATAATTTTTGGAGGATAGTGATAGTCGCCTCCTCGCGGTTTCCTCTGGGTAATGATAAATTATTATAATAAAAATAACATTTCTATTGGGCGCAATTTCCTACATAGATATTTACCTAAAAAATACCGGGCGAGATTTACAATTTCTTCCTTTCGTTGGGCGCAATTTACGTTTGCCCAATGCCAAATATTATAGCACTTAATCATAGATATTAAAGAATGGATAGACCATAGCTATATTAATAAAATAGAGGGTAGTGTGCCAGAATGGGTAAGAGAGAAAAACTGATTTTTATCATTACCTCTCATACTAGCAGAGGTCTTATCTTAAATTATGTACAGACGTACAGTGATTTTGTATCAGGGTATATTGTAAAGCGCTGTTGAGCATTCTTTGCGATGTTGAGAAAATGTTTTGCGTTGTTGGAAATACATTTTTATGTTGTGGATAATGTTATAATAATAATATTACGTATGAGGAAGTTGGTGAAATGATTCGAAAATTATATTTTTAAAAAACCACAGATGTCATAAATTTGTGGGAATTATGCGTATTTGAGTGAATTAATTTTCAAATTTTAAATATTATAAATAAATATGTATAATATTATACATGTTAAATTATTTGACTAGTTATAACTTTTATGTATTATTTTAAAGATTATTTTTCGGAAATCCATTATCTTATCGGTACTTGCTTACGCCAAACAATCATACTAGTATGATTTAGAATATTATGTGTATTGTATAATAAACAATTTATATGGGTCATAAATATAACATTATAATAGGTATTTGCATGCCTTGGTTTCTTTCGATTCAATTCCAATTTACTTTTCTGTTTAATATTATATTATATTGAATTTTAACATACCTATAATTAAAAGTATTAAAATTTGTTTTTTATAATTATATTACACAATACAATTCTATACTTATTTAAAACTATATTTAAAATGACAAATGTTTTGGTCGAAATATATTCATTTTTGCAATGTTTATTAGTTTTATTGTTATATCACTTATATCTTTTATAATTATATTTTAGAATAGTTAAGAGTAGAGTTATAAATGTAACCTTTGATAGAGGGGCAGAGGGAATGTAATGTGTAATGCAGTGGCGTAGCCAGGATTTTTTTAGGGGGGGGGGGGGTCAGTGGCGTAACTACATGGTTGCATAGGTGTACATGGGGCCTAGGTCCAAAAGGGAGCCTATGAATTTTGATACTTTGTTTAAAATATGTATATTAACATTTTATATTTTGTTAATAATTTTAAATTATTTTATAATAAATAATAAATTACAATAAAATCATAATATTTTATATTACGAAGAATTTTATCTATAAATATTATAATATTATTTGGTCATACTGTCATAGATATTACAATATTATTCCCGTATAGAGTATAAAAAAAAATCCTCCATAAAACAGGTAGAAGTATTGTCATTAGAACATGTTTTTTTCATTTACATCATAAATGTAATGTGTAATTGTTTAATTTTATTCATATAACTATTTTTAGGGGCCACAAAATAATATTGCACAACGGCTAGAATTTTATAGTTACGCCACTGGGGGGGGGGTTTAGTAATAAAATAAAATAAATCTACAACCGTATTGAAATAATAAAATAATTGAATATAGTACGCAATTTGTACGCATATACTGACCCATATATTATCATATAAATTATAAGTTAATAAAAATTACTGTTGGCATTTAATATAGGTATATTATAGGATATCTCTCATTTCAACACAAGGTTTGCATTAAAATTAAAAAAATACCATTATTCAGCTTTGTTTTATACAAAAAATGTAATAAATAATCAGGGCTGAGAATTTAATGCATTTGCATGTTTTTTTTGCTACATCATAAAAGAAAATGGATTCGGCCAAAATTTGAATTGTGTTACTTATAATTAAAATACGAAATCTTATAGTGCATATTTTTGCATATTTAACTAGTTAGAGCATATAAATGCATGTTTTTATACTTTTTTCGTATTAATGCTTTTTTCTTAATATTTATACTTTTTCGGTCAATTTGGTCTAAAATTTAAAATATATAATATAAAATGTATTTATAATCTAACTATTTTTTATAGAAATTTTAATATTTTTGAACATTTTATTCTATTTTTAGTTGGGTTAACTACACGTAGTATATAGTATATATATATATATATACACGTAGTAATATATTCGGGTATAAATAGTTGTTTTCTTATTTTGCCGAATATTGTCCAAGACCAGTATTATTATTGTATTGTTGTGGTCTATAAATATAAATAAATGGAAAATAATATTTACCCATATTAACTTGCACTTGATGCCTGATGGACAACAATTGTAAAAATAATATCTATTTCTATTAGTTCGACGCGATCGCCGATCCGTGATGTGCGTGTGTTCGTAATTCGAGTGTTATAGTTTTGCTTTGTTTATTTTATTATTTTATTGCGCCTAATCAGTACCTATACTAGCTCCTTATTTATATTTCTGGTTGTACTGTGTATTTTAAAATGCCAAAAGAAAAAATATCGGTTTCAACCCGTCTAAGAAACTACGTTTCTGAATTTGGAAATATATTTACAACAGACAGTAAAATTTTATTTTGTACAGTATGCAATATTAAAATTGCGAGTGATAAACGTTTTTCTGTAACACAACACATAGCCACTGAAAAACACCAAAGAGGAGTTAATCGTACAGAAAACAAAAAAAAAACTCAGCAACTTATCTCAAAAGATTCGTCATCTAAATCGTCATTTAATAATGATTTATGTAAAGCCATGCTTAGTGCTAACATCCCATTAAATAAATTAAGTAATACATATTTCAAACAATTTTTGATAAAATATACGGGACAAAATATTCCAGATCAAACAACATTACGCAAAGTTAATGTTGACCATTGTTACCAGGAAGTTTTAAACGAAATAAGACAAAAAGTAGCGGGAAAGAAAATTTGGGTCTCCATAGATGAGACAACAGATGCCGAGGGCCGCTTTATTGCTTCAGTTATTATCGGTACATTACTCCTCGATCGTTCAGGTGAAATTTTTTTATTTAACCTCGAACAATTACAGAAAACAAATCATAGTACAATATGTTCCCTGTTTGAAAATTCACTTTATTTATTATGGCCTGACGGAATAAGACGAAACGATGTATTGCTGTTTTTAAGTGATGCTGCGCCTTATATGGTGAATGCTGGTGATACATTAAAAGTGTTGTATCCAAAAATGGTTCACGTAACTTGTACTTCCCATGGATTACATAGAGTCGCTGAACAAATACGTATTCAATTTCCAAAAGTTGATAAACTGGTAGCAAATGTTAAACGAGTATTCAAAAAGGCGCCTTATCGTGTTCAAAAATTTCATACTGATGCACCAAATATATCACTACCTCCTGAACCTATTCTGACAGGTTGGGGTACGTGGATTTCTGCCGTATTATATTATAGTGAAAACTTTCAAACTGTAAAAAACATAATTGAAAGTTTTGATGAGAATGATGCGCTTTCCATAAAAAATGCTCAAAAATATTTTAAAATTCCTCAAATGAAAGGAAACTTGACTTTTATACATTCGAATTTTGCATGTCTTCCCATAGCTATAACGCGTCTACAAAAACAAGGTATACCCTTATCTGAAGGTATTGCAATTATACAAGATATTTCATCAAAGTTTAGTCAATTAACAGGTACCGCTGGAATTGATATTATGTAATAAAAAATTACAAACAGTTCTCAACAAAAACAAAGGATTTCAAATTGTTTGTAATATTTCAAAAATATTAACTGGCGAAGAAGAGAATGTAGGTGATTTGGATATACCAGAAGATTTAATCAGTAGCGACATGGCGTATTTTAAGTTTGCACCAATAACATCCGCAGATGTAGAACGATCGTTTTCTTTATATAAGAATATATTGGCACCAAACAGGAGGTCTTTCAAGTTTGAAAATCTCAAAAAATCATTAATCGTACAATGCAATAATTACTTTAGAGGTAAAATAATAAATATTAAATTTATATTTATATTTATAGGTATTTATTTTTTTATATAGATGCCGTAAATGACGATGATGAAGATCGCAATTAATTTAAATTTATATAAACATGTAATACCCATAAATTTTTAACAATTATATTTAGTATTTAAAAAAATAATTATTGTTGTTTTTTGTATATTTTTGAAAAATTAGTACATATTTTATGAAATTTTAATAGCATATTTTTATGCACATTTTGATATTTTTAGTGCATATTTTGATATTTTTTAGTGCATATTTAATAGTTTTTTGGTGCATTAAATTCACAGCCCTGAATTTATAAAAAACTTCATTTTTTGAAATATAGGTATGTAGATAAAAAAAAAATTTTTGAATGCCATAAAAACAAAAGGAATAATAGCTGTGTAATCCATTGCAACAAAACATGGAATGCCATCTATCGATCATCTTAAATACTAAATATTCAGTTATTATTCTAGACTACCACTGAAATAGTTACAGTAAACAACACCAGATGGGACATATGAGAAACCACTCAACAAACAAGCAGTCAACATTTCAAAATTTAATTTTAATATCAAACTTCTTAAAATTGGGTTGAAAAACTAAAAAAATATGATTTAGAAGGACGTATAAAATGCATGTAAAATCCTACAACAACAATATTAAATACCAAAAATTAAATAAAGAAAAGGAAAAAAAGGCAGAAGTCCAACTAACCGAGAAACATTAAAGGATATAAATGATCTTGATTTGGAAAAGACGACTAATGATAGTAAGTATAATATTATATATATATTAATAACTATACGTTAATTCATCATTTAACATAATTTTTGGAAACCACCAACTTATGGTGCCTCATAATCATACACATGCTAAACAGATATCGAAACTACACAAAGTCATAAACTATACGCGTCGTGAAGGGGTCATAACAAACGGTCACTCTAGATTTATATATAACTGGTAGAGAATTTTCCTGGCTTTCCGAATATACTATCAAATCGCTTCGCCACCTTCCGGAACATTGTCAAAAAAATTGAAAACCGCGCGCCCGCCCGTACCTAGAGATCGTATGAAATACGGTCCCCTGGACGTTCCGTCGCCTATTGCGGTACAACCGAGTCGCGTGTGCACTCTAGATTCATATATAACTGGTAGAGAATTTTCCTGGCTTTCCGAATATACTATCAAATCGCTTCGCCACCTTCCGGAAAATTGTCAAAAAAATTAAAAACCGCGCGCCCGCCCGTACCTAGAGATCGTATAAATCTAAGTACATATATAATATTCAGTATTCACTAGGTTAATTACATGGCGCTATCTTGTGTTTTAATGTAATTTAAGCGTCGGGCGCCTTGAATATAATAAACTGCAACTAGGCATACAAGGTTTCTTATCACTAGTCGTCCGAAATAATAGTCCTCTAGCCATAGTCCTCTAACTTCACACCCGTCCAAAACGGTCAAGTACCTAGGGGTCCTACTAGACCCGAGGCAATCGTATGTGGACCATATATTAGGCCTGGCACATAAGTCCAAGGACCTTTACAAAAGACTTAGAGGCATGACCTCCGCCAACTGGGGCATGAATAGAAGAACGGCCAGGATTAATACGAGGGGGTCTTCCTGTCCAGAATAACTTATGCTGCGGAAATATGGTGGGAAGGCGTCAACTACCGAAAATGCAGAGAGAAGCTGGTCTCGATCCAGCGGGACCCTCTACTTGCAATTACTAGTGCATATAAAACGGCTTCAACAAATTGTCTCTCCGTGGTAGCTGGAGAACTACCATTGGACCTAAAAATCATGGAACATGTGTTCAAAAAGAAAATGAAGCTTGGCATAATCACGCCTGACGCGTTTAGAGAAAAACAAAAAGACCTGCTCGTAAAATGGCAAGAACGGTATATAAATATAGAGAAAGGGGAATGGACGAAAAAGATGATACCATCGGTCATCGACAGGTACCACTTACCGCTGGAAATGGACCATTACATGACACAACTCCTCACGGGCCATGGTGACTTCCGGGGGAAGCTATTTAGTTTCAACCTGGTTGACTCACCCACATGTGCGTGCACCCTCGGTGGATCAGAGACAGTCGCACACGTCCTACTAAAATGCAGAACTGAGCGCCAAAGGGAGAAGCTGAAAAGAACGTTATTAAGCGAAGGACAGGCGTGGCCTCCCGCTGACGGAGTGTTCCTACGCTCCAGGAAGTTATACGAGGCTTTAACCCTTAACAAGGTAATGTATCTTTTGGGATACATTGTATTTGTTATTTTCTGAAAAATCAGTGTTTTGAGATATTTAACATTTTTCTGGATGAGAACACTGTTTATTATGTTATCAATGTATAGAATAATATGGTGAACCATATTTTGTTATCATTATATCGTTATTTTATCATTCTAAAATGTGCTCATTCACGTGCGTAACAACTACTCTACATGCAGTTACGGAAACAGCAATTACGACGATTTAAAGAAGAAATTTTGGGAAAATTGTATTGTAAATCTATTGTTAGTAAGTTTGTACATCAATTTTATGTATAATATAAGTTATTTTTATGAAATTATCTATTTCCCTGGTCTCTTAAAAATATGTATCTCAAAAGACACATATGTTTAATTTCCTAATTGTTAATTTTTTTTTTTGTATCCTATAAGATACATTTTATTAAGGCTTTCATTTTATTAGATATTTTTTTTGTATCCTATAAGATACAAACGACTAAGTTTCACATTTTTCAGTTGTATCTTATAAGACTCTTTATCCTGATATTAAACAGATTATAAATTGTATCTACAATAATAAAAATAAAATTGACTTTTGTAGACTTAAACATGCAACGTCGTAGAACAGAGGCTATACTTGCTATGGTACCTCCTGCAGATAGTGGAGACAGTTCTGAGGATGATGAACCTGAAATTTTCATAGACTTAAACGGCAATAAATGTGAATCTCCACTACCTGATGAAGTTGACGAAAATGAAATAGATAACCTACTTCAAGAAATTGAACTCAATCCCTTTGAAGAAGTATTTTTTTTTTTATTATATATTTATATTATTTATTTCTTATATTTTTATTATATTCAATTATTATTAATATATATTATTATTTATTCTATCAATTATTTTTAATGTTATATTTTGTAGTTTATGTTTGATTTTGGTTATCAAAATACTGATGCCTTAATTGATCATAGTTCCAGTAATGATTTATCAAATAGTACACCAAATAATCAAGATACATCAAACCAAACAACTAGACGGTCATCTCGAAGGCTCTTGAGAGATGTTGAAACACCAACAATTCCTCTGCCTTTTTCTTTGCCAGAATCTGAACACCCTAGTCCAGTTACACAGACTAATTTAAAAAAAACTAAGCTGGAACACATGAAATTTAACTGGAAAAGTGGTAACGCATGTACATTTAATTTGGAGATTGAAGGGGTTGATTCCATCACAGAAAATGAAGATGTGTTAACACCTTTAGAATATTTTAAATTTTTCTTTTCTGATGACTTATTTAATGTTATTGTGGAAGAATCTAACACTTACTCATTTCAAAAGTTTGGCAAACCATTAAATCTTACAACATCAGAATTGGCTAGTTTTATTGCAATTGAGTTATGGATGGGTATAGTTAAATTACCAGCTTTCCCTGATTATTGGTCTAATACTATGGGTTATGATAAGATTTCCACTATCATGCCCTTAAAAAGATATCAAAGAATATTAAATTCAATCCATTTTATGAATAATGACAATTATAATCCAAATGATAGATTTTCTAAAGTGCGTCCATTTCTTGACATTATTAGAAGAAATTGTTTAAGTCAAAATCAACCAAATCAATTTTCTGTGGATGAGATGATGATTCCATATAAAGGAAAGAAAGCTGGCTCAAGAAGGCAATACATTAAATTTAAACCGAAAAAATGGGGGTTTAAGTTCTTTATTAGAGCTGGAGTAAATGGGTGTATTTATGATTTTTTACCATATGGTGGTGAGAGTACTTTTAATAATATTCACTTTAGTGATGTTGAACACAAATACTTTGGTTTAGGACCAAAAGTTGTTCTAGCTTTGGCTTCAACAATTCCCAATAAGCCCTTAAGTACCATGTATTTTGATAATTTTTTCACTACTCCAGAACTCATTCATCACTTACGAAAAGAATATGGAATTTTAAGTCTTGGTACAGTTCGTCAAAATCGCCTCCGAAATTGTCCATTACTAGATGATAAAAAATTGAAAAAAAAAGGAAGAGGAAGCTACTCCTATAAATGTGATAAAAAAAAAAAAGTTAACGCTGTTAAATGGTTAGACAATAAGTCGGTCTGTTTGGCTAGTAGTTATGTTGCTATTGATCCTGTTACTACAATAAAACGATATTGTAAGCAGGCAAAATCAAAAGTAAATGTTCCACTTCCAAAAATTATTAAAGAATATAACACACATATGGGAGGAGTAGACTTAGCTGATATGCTGATTGCTTTATACAGAACAAATTTAAAAACACATAAATGGTACATGGCAATTTTTTCGCAAATGTTGGATGTATGTGTTAACAATGCCTGGCTTAACTACAGAAAAGATTGTCATACATTTAACCATAAACATGTAATGCGCCTAAAAGAATTTCGTGTGAATATAGCAATTGCACTAAGTTTAAAAAATAAAGCAAGAGTTGGTAGAAAGTCCAAAGAAAATTATGTACCTGAAGACATAAAAATAAGGAAAAAGATTGCCCCTAGACCAATAGATGATATTAGATTGGATAAATTTGACCACTGTCCTACTATCGGCAAGAAAGGACGTTGCAGGTTATGCAAAATCGGTCAAACCACATTTATGTGCCAAAAATGTAACAACATAAGACTGTGTACTACCAAAAAAAGAAATTGTTTTGAAACATTTCATTATGTTAAGTAATTAATTTAATATAATAAATCAATATGTTATTTTGTTTATTTATAAAATATTTATAATCATGCAATATGTATTATTATATTATGTTTAAGTCAATGTGAGACTAATATTATAATATTTTTTTAAATAAGTTATGTTATTTTGTTTAATTATATCATTTATTTTATTTATATTTTAATTTTTAGTCAAAGTGAGACTAATATTATAATTTTTTTTAAATAAGTTATGTTATTTTGTTTATTTATAACATTTTTTTTATATTTTAGTCAAAGTGAGACTGATGTAATATTTCTTTATTATTTTTTTTAAAGTTATGTTATTTTGTTTATTTATAATATTTGTTATATATTTTAGTCAAAGTGAGACTGCTGTAATATTTCTTTTTTTTAAAAAAGTTATGTTATTTTGTTTATTTATATCATTTATTTTATTTATATTTTAATTTTTAGTCAAAGTGAGACTGATATAATATCTTTTTTAACTTATATTATTTTGTTTATTTTCAAAACTTGTTAACTATAATACCTTTTAGTAAAATGGGTACAACTATTATTATTATATTATTAAAATATTTTTACATAAACATAATAAAATAAAAAAATGAATAAGGTGTTTTTAACAGGTCTGTAATTATTTTATTGTATACCAAAATTGTTCTAAATTAACAAAAAATATAACTAAGTATTACAGGTATTTTTTTACACAAACTTGGATTAAAAATATTAATTATTTACTTGGTTATAAATCAAATTGATTTAAAATTATGAATGCCATAAATAAATTACATATTATTTTTGTAATAGCATTTAAGATAATGTATCTTTTAAGATACACATCAATAAATACAGGTTCAAGACATTGTGTCTTTTAAGATACATATTATAACTTCCATTTGACCATAAAAAAAATCAAAAAAAAAATCAATTTGTAATCAGGGCATCCCAAGAGTTCTAAAAAACATTAATTTATAATTTTAGGTTGTTTTTTTCAATACCTGCCTTGTTAAGGGTTAAGGATATTTGCAAAGGGAAGCCTTAAAAACAGAGATGACAGATGAAAGTTGGATCCAACTTAGGTCAGGACGCAGCCACACCAGGCGGTGTAAGTGCATAGACTCGGGGTGGCCCGGGTGAGCACGCACGGTGTAAGCGGCACAAGCGGCGGCCACGCTCGAGCGCGTCCTGACCGGGGCGTGCTTACGCGTCTAGGACGAGGAGTTATGGCTCTGTTGTGGGGGCCATACAGAATACTACAGCAGTATTCCCTGCTTGTCGTACAAGGCGACTGAAAGGGACTGGCCAGACAGGGCCGGCGTCAAGGACGCGGACACACCGAAACCTTCGGGGATTAGGGTGTTGTGAGGTTCTGACCGTGACCTCATGAAGAGCGGGTTGATCACTTCGGTGAGGCCTCTGGGAGGCGGACACACCGAAACCTTCGGGGATTAGGGTGTTGCGAGGTTCTGACCGTGACCTCAGGAAGAGCGGGTCGATCACTCCGGTGATGCCTCCGGGAGGCGTGGCACAGGCTACCGAGCCTCTAACTCGGGGGTCGCGGCCACAGCGAGCGCTGCCCGGTAAGGGTCCACCATGAACCCGCGGTACACGGCCCAAATCTTGGTAGGATCACAGCTGAGGCTGGCGCTGACGAAGCTCGGTCCGGACATCTCACCATTGATGCGCTTTCCTAACGGGAGCGAGAACGGTACTTCGGGATGTGGGGGGGCCCCGCGGCGCCGAGCAATTGGCGACGTGCCCCCACACGGCGGTCGCGCACCGGTTTCGGCCGGGTCGCGGTCGCTGGCGGATTGGTTTCGGAGTGGCAGTAGCTGGAGCTACTATGTGGTTGAAAGACTGACGCTTGCTCTAGGGGAAGGCTGCCGAGTGAGATTACTCCTTAGCGATCACCCAGCCTACCGGTGGGGCTATATGCACCGGAGGTTGCCCGTTACCAAAAACGGGAAGCGATGAGGATAGCTCGCGGTCCGACCAGGACGGTAAAGGGCACGTGTACGCCTCAACCAACGGTACGTGCGGACACTCTCCCGACTTCGGTGGGAACGGGTGTTCCGCGCGGGGCTGGTGGTCCATCGACGACACGCGACCGATGCTCGCCGGGTCACTGCGGCGGATACCGGTCGTGAACCTCCGTGGCTCTTGACTAGCGCACAGCGCTAATATAAGGTCCACGGTTGTAGCCGCAAGGCACCAAACCCGGGAGTCTTCGTGTATAGTACACATAACTCTTTATAAAAGTTTAATTGAAAGTCAGTATTAAATATTACCTTGAAGAAGTAGTTTATGTAAAGTGTATGTATATAACTGATCAACTACCTCAACTCAACAACTCACTTAAAAACTATTAGCTAAAAACGGCCTAACATTTTCAGTATGTTTTTAATTTAGCCTGCAATAGTTGTTTGTACTGTCAATATAATATATACATTTGATGAGATGTAATTAACTGGAGTTGTACAAATATAAATATTTAACTAACTCAAATGAAACAATTCACCTCTGTAGTTTTAAATCACATATATTTATTGATATGTGATAATATACTGTCCATAAAAGTACATCAATACTGTACTGTGCGAATGGACCTTTATCGTCGACATACACTTCTGTGCCACCCAGCACAACCCGAGGTAAAATATTAATCTAATGGAGTAGGGTTGAGCAAAGTATAAGACAATGTAAATAAAACTATATAACACAATTTATTGATTCAAAAACAGTAATTTAACCATAATATAGTATTGAACATGACTAAATCAACACTGAATGTCTCATCTGCTCTAGGACGTTTGATTTGATGACGGAATCGGCGTACAAACGGCACACGTACGACGTTTAAAAGACGCGCTTTACTCGAAAAACACCATCACTGGGTGGAAAATGGTGAAACGGGGCGACGAAAACGTAAAAAGGCGAAACGAAATCGACGAGAACGTCGGTCGCCATCGACACGATAGCGACTCGAAAAAAACAAATACGTAAAAAACGGGCGCACTACCGGCAGTAAAACGACACGGCGGACGTGATTAACATGACCGCGAGGTCGAAAAACGCCGTTAAATCCGCGTAGCCGAAACGGTGTGATAACGACGAAAAGCGATAACGGGTCTGGAAAATAATTCTAATTTTTCGATTGGCCAGTACACTATAATACACACAGCGCAGCGATCGGCGGGCCGCGTCAACATTTATATTTTATATAATAAGACAAGCGGCCCATGAAACTCGCTTTGGGTGAAACTCGGTGTAAGTGAAATCCTAGGACGGATGGAAGAGCTTGAAAGCAGATTGATTTTAAAAAAGAAAGATTTGGAGGTACTGCGAGTCTACCCTGCTTTTGAGTGTCTAGCTATCAGCCCTCAACCGGTATAAATAGATACCTGGCTGGGGAATTTTTTAAAATTTTTTACGTGTATTACATTCATTTGTAATATTAATTTAATAATATAATTGTAATATTAATAATATAATATAAATAATAGTATTATTTATATATATATTTCAGGCAATAGGTACATTAAAGTCAAACCCAAACTTATTTATTGTTATTATTAATATTATTTATCAAACATTTTTATTCTAATTTGATGTCATCGTTACTGATTATTACTATTATAATATAATATTACCTACTGCATATTGTATGCATAAACATAATAACAAAGTCGAATGGCAAAATGTAAATTGTATATAATATGCGATATTTAGCAATAGTTTGCTTGGTTGTGTTAACACTGATAAGCGTCCTAGATGATAAGTACTGATACTACTATTTAATATGTTAACTGTTAAGATAGTCAGTCTGCAATCTGGTCTCTACAGTCGCACTGCTAAGTCGGCCTTTTGTTAATTTACCATGTGCTGAATAAAGATCTCTAATAAGATAAGTGTTGTTAATATTCAGAAGTGGGATAACCAAGAAGATGGATCAACAAAAGAACGACGACCAAAATATTGGTGCAAATATCACGCTGAATAATGAAGGTAACAAATTATCGACGCCATGTGATGAGGTTAATAATGACGGGAAGGACGCTAAGCATGGAAGAGAAAATCCTAACCTACAAAATACAGACCACAATTATATTAATCAGTCCATAACGAACACAAACGCGGTACCAACAGCGACAAGTGGTATAGACCCAACAATGAAGGCGCTGATAGACCAAAATCAGGTATTGATAAACAGTTGGCTTACCATGAACTTGAGATTACAGGAACGTGATAAAACACCGCCGTATGGACCCGAGTACGCTGTTATGCCGAACTTTTTGAGTACATTGCCCGAATTTGATGGCCGCAGTGACAAACAATCGGCAGAAGACTGGTTGGCGGCGATAGAGGGAGTTTCTAAGTTGCACCGTTGGCCAGATGCTTTCAAAGTGGAAACTGCGCGTTCTAAGATGACAGGCCCCGCGAGCCATTGGTATGTTGGAAGGAAATTTGCTACGTGGAGCGATTTTGTTGTTCAGTTCCAATGTACTTTTGTCGGATCAAACTTGAATGTAGTAGAACGTATGAAGCGAATGTTGGCAAGATCTCAAAGTAATTCGGAAACGGTGGCCGATTATTTTCATCATAAATATAGATTGTGTCGTGAACTACGCCTTTCATTCAGCAAAACAAAACAACAGATTGCAGCAGGATTAAGATCACGCGATTTATGTTATTATCTACTTGCCAGACATCATGTTGATGAAAACGGCTTATTTTCAGATTTAATGTCTTTTGTGCAAATTAACGACACACGATCCGAGTACTTCAAGAAAAATGATGTAATCATTAAGAAACCACTGTATACACATAAATCAGATGAGTATAATTCGAAGACAAGAAACTTGCATACTAATACTACAACCGAAGATACAAGTAACGCTAACGCAAAAAAATTTGTTAAGTTGCCACCACGGAATGATAAAGATGAACCACATTGCTTCAATTGTTCTAAGTATGGCCATGTTTCAAGATATTGTTTAAAACCTAAGAAACCAAAATGTACAAAATGTGGTAAGTTTGGACATGAAGTAAGCACTTGCGATACAAATACTGTTAAGACAGACTCATCCTTAGTATCACTAATAAGTTTAACACCGAATAAAGTGAATGAAAAGTATTTTTTCGATGCACTCGTTAATAAAATACCAGTCAAATCATATGTAGATACAGGAAGTCAATTGTGCTTAATGCGAAGAAGGATGCAGAGGATCAGGGGCTGAAAATTGAGTCATTGCGGAATGATATAGAGGTGAGAGGCTATGGTGATGGGAAGCTACTACCATTAGGAATCGTTACTGTACAGCTTCAAGTTGATCAAGCCACATCTCAAGTACCTATTCATATAGTTCCAGACGATGCACAAAATATTTCTTTAATAATTGGCCAGCCATTCATCGAGCAGCCGCATATTGTACTAGTTAAACGCGGAGACACTGTGCGCATATATGAAGATTATAAAGAAAGTAATGACATATTTGGTATGGATATTCCTACTCTACCTCCTCGTGCAATGAGTTTGTGGGCAAAAAAATCTGAAGTAATTTCACCAAACCACGTAGGTATAATTGAAGTACGGTCAGATAATAAGTCACTTGATTTATATGTCAAAGCACAAGTTAGAGAAAATTGTTGCATTCCAAGTTGTGTCATAACTACTGACGGGCAAGGTAATGCACGTATACCAATTATTAACTTTTCAACAACGAATGTACAATTTAAGGAAAATGAAAAGATAATTAAAGCAATAGTTTGCACTGAAGTACAGAACAGTCGTGTAGAGGCGGTAGAAAACGATAAAGACGTGTCAATTAAGCATGGAGACCAACTAACGGATGACGAAAGCCAAGCGCTTACAGATTTAATACAGAGATATCGAGGTTGCTTCGCGACAAACATGAACGAATTGGGTCTGGTCAAGGGCATAGAATGCGAAATAATAACAACTACAAATGAACCAGTTACTTTCCGACTTTACCGACTAGGTGACACGGAGAGAAAGTTGGTACGGGAGATGGTTGAAGATCTAAAAAAATGTGGTATAATTTCCGATTCAAGCTCTCCATATGCTTCACCAATTTTACTTGTTAAGAAGAAAGACGGAGGTAGTCGATTTTGTGTGGACTATCGAGCTCTTAACAAAATAACGGTGAGAGATCGTTATCCACTACCTCTCATAGATGAACAGTTGGACCGTTTATCAGGTATGAAGTTATACACCAATCTAGATATGTTTTCAGGTTACTACCAGTTACCCATGAGTAAGGATGCCGTAGAAAAGACATCATTTATAACTCCAGACGGGCAGTACGAGTTTAAACGGATGCCGTTTGGGTTAGCCAATGGACCGTCTGTATACCAACACATGATAAACCAAGTACTAGGACCCCTACGTTTTACTATAGCGATGGTTTTCATGGACGATGTACTAATTCCTAGCCGAACAGTTGAAGAAGGACTTACTAATTTGGAAACCATACTTAAGGTATTTAACGAAGCTAATCTTACGTTGAATTTAAAAAAGTGTAACTTTTTATGTACGAAAATTGAGTATTTGGGATTCGAGATTTCGGAAGGAACTATAGCACCAAGTAAACAGAAAATACTAGCTGTGACGAATTTTCCGAGGCCACGTGATGTTCATAATGTACGTCAATATTTAGGGTTGACTGGATATTTTAGACGTTATGTACAACAATATGCACAAATAACAAAGCCACTTACACACTTATTACACAAAGATGCTAAGTGGGAATGGACCCAGGATCAGGAGAATGCGTTTGAAAAACTAAAACAGGTACTATAACGTCTCACACGATGGCCTACCCAGGTTCGACGCGGAGCGTATGTTGACGGAACTTAACTTTAAGGTCGCCAACCCGTAGCCGAGATTCGAAAATCGGAGCATACGGGATTTTTGTATAAATGATAAGGAATTTTGTTAAAAATAATAATTGACATCAGATTTGGGGGTGAGATAATTGTAAATTTATGTTTTATTTAAAATAAGAAATATGATAATAATAATAAAGTTACGGCCAAGAAAAGCCATGTGGCATAAAAACTTGGTCTTAAAAGAAAAGGCCACCTAAATGAGAAACAAAAAAAAACATACAATAATAATAATATAATTTAAACCACTATACAGTATAGCACGGCTCCGACGAGCGGTTACCGGCGTGAATAATAATAATAATAAGTATACATGTATATTCATAAAAACACATCATGAGTGTTATACCCCTAAGAACACCAATAATAATAATAATGATAAAAACGAGTACCGGCCAAGGTGTATTATAATAAATAAAATCAATTTGTTACCCAATTTCGTATGCGGTTCGAGGCATCGTCACCAGGACGTCCTCGGTGAGGTGGTGTTATTACTCGGGCATATTGTTGTTCGGCAAAAAGACAAAAGAACACTAACACATGCGTCGGACGTATCGCACATCTCACGCGAAATTTTAATATTTTATGCTCGGTAATTATTTTAATTTGCCGATACTCGTTCTACCTATATAGGTTTATGATTACAATGCAATACCGGCCGATTACTCTCACCACGGGTACTAGGTAGCGGAGATAGTGTGTGTGTGCGCCGATTATAATATTTTAATTACTTCAGGTGGCAGCATCGGGTGTGTCCGCGGGACGGAGAGCGCTATCGCTTAATATTATATAATAAATTACCGATCGAATTTTGACCGTTACAGTACTCACTAATAAACAAGTGTTACAATTATATGATCCACTTTCAGACACGGAAGTACACTGTGATGCTTCGCAGCAGGGTCTGGGAGCAATTCTTTTACAAAAAGATCAACAAGCTTTGATGCATCCAGTTGTCTATGCTAGTCGGCAAACAACTGCTGAAGAAGCTCGTTACCATTCTACTGAATTAGAAACATTGGCGGTAGTATGGGCACTTCAAAAGTTTCGCACCTATTTGATAGAAAAAGAAGTTTAAAGTCGTCACTGATTGTGCTGCAGTTAGGTGGACTTTCAGTAAGAAAAATATTATACCCAGGATAGCAAGATGGTGGTTACAAACAATGGATTTTGATTTTGAAGTAGAACACCGTGCTGGTGACAAAATGAATCACGTAGACGCCCTATCTAGGAACCCAAATGAATGTGGTGAGATGGTAGATGAGACAGAAAAGTTATATGTCTTGTTGAACACCATGAACAATGAAGATTGGTTGACAATCGCTCAACGTCAAGATAAGAAAGTAAATGACATCATACGAATAGTAGGACTTGATAAAAAAAAGGTATTTACTAAAGCTGAAAGAAAGATACAAGATGAGTTTTGTGTAATAGATGGTAGATTATATCGCCGAAATGGTGATAGACTTCTGTGGGTGGTGCCAGAAAAAGCAAGAAGTCAGATTACAAGATTGTGTCACAATAACGTGGGATATCCAGCAAGTGAGAACACATTAGAGAGATTACGGCATCATTATTGGTTTCCATATATGAAGAGGTATGTAAAAGGATTTGTTGGCTCATGTCTTGACTGTCTCTACAACAAGGTACCAGGTGGACGTCGACAAAGAGAGTTACACATCATTGACAAAATCGGGATACCTTTTCATACAGTGCACGTAGATCACTTAGGACCATTTATAAAAAGTAAATTGAATAATATATATTTATTTGTGTTAATAGATGGGTTCACTAAATTTTCTATTCTAAAACCAACAAAAAACGTTAAGAGTAGTACTACCACTAAGCTAATGGAGGAAATCATATCTACATTTGGACCTATGACAAGAATAATTAGTGACCGTGGAACTGCATACACTGGTAAAGAGTTTGAACAGATGTGTAGAGATCATAACATCATACATGTAAGGAACGCAACAGCTACTCCGAGGGCAAACGGGCAATGCGAACGTTTGAACCGAACTATTCTATCTATGCTGACAACCACATGTACCACAGAAACAGATTGGGATAAAGAAATAGGAAGAATACAGTGGAGTATAAACAATGCTCTTAATAAAGCAACTAAATCTACTCCTTTCGCTCTAATGTTTGGTTATACACCAAGGACGTTCGATGGTGACAGTGTGCAGGACCATACAAATTTAGTTCAAGGTAGTTTATGTGATTTATTAAAATTAAGAACTGCGGCACTTACTTCAATAGTTGAAGAACAAAAGAAGATCCAGGCTTATAATAATACAGATAAGACCAAAGCTCATAATTATAGAGTTGGTGAGTTGGTCATGGTGATGCGCCAAGTAGTAGGGCAGCCAGGAGAATCAAAAAAGTTGGCACTCAAGTATAAGGGACCTTATGTTATCACAGAAGTGTTACCCCATGATCGTTACCGGATCCAAGATCTACCGGAAATACAAAGGACTCAAAAGTTCTATGAAGGTGTGGTAGCCATTGATCAAATGAAACCATTTAATAACACATCATATGTGAGCAGCGATGAACACCATGAAGGAAGTGATGGGGAACAAGTTAATGTAGTAGCGGAGGTGGAGGTTCAAGAGGAAAAAGCAACATCAATAGGCAAAACACGATCCTGCCGAAAAAAAGAAAACCAAAATACCTCAAGGATTATGAATAATATGTACATTTGTTTGTCTGTTAAAATGTATGTGTTAATTAGCTTACAAGAGTATTATTACTATGTTATTACTATTTTATTACTATTTAATTACTATGTATGTTAATTATTTTTTATTTATTTGCAAAACTTTAATTATATTAAATTATATAATTATGTTAAACTCTACTGAGGACAGAAGAGAAAAGGATGGCCGAATGTTAACACTGATAAGCGTCCTAGATGATAAGTACTGATACTACTATTTAATATGTTAACTGTAAAGATAGTCAGTCTGCAATCTGGTCTCTACAGTCGCACTGCTAAGTCGGCCTTTTGTTAATTTACCATGTGCTGAATAAAGATCTCTAATAAGATGAGTGTTTAAGTGTTGTTAATAGTTGTGTGTGATGACATTTTTAATATATTTATCATACTAAAGTGTATACACTGATTTAATATACCTATAAATTCTTATATCCTATAGAAACCTGATCACTATAATTCCATATTATATACAAAATGCATGTTACAAATGTAATTTATATAACTACTTTTGTTCTTTTCTAGGCCAATGACCTATGCTGTCGAGGCGTTTATTTATTAAAAAAAAAAAAAAAATGCAATTTAAAATATTGCTATAGGTATAATTACCATTTATATTTGTATAGTTATATTATTTATATTTATTATTTTTCTTTGTATTTTTTTATACATATATTTATTATAAATACATATTGTATTGTGTTAGATATTATGTAAATAAAAAAATATAATTGAGGTACCTTCAATGTTTTAAATTGTATAAAATTATGAACTAATGATCAATACAATATTTTTAAAAGCCTTTAAAGTATAGTCAAACTTATTTTTTGTCATGTATTACTATTAGTATAATAAATTTATAAATTTTTTATATTCTAATTAAATATGCATATAATAAATGAAAAATACTTACGAAAGACATAATAACAACATTCTTAAAAAACTATTAATGTTTGCAATTTATTAATTGTGTTAACGATTCAAAAATAAAATTTATGTATAAGCACATCAATACTTAATTATCTGTTTTTGATTTATTAGGTAGATAACAAATTCATTAAATTTAACTAAATATAAATTATTTTAAAAAATTAAATATTTTATAGATTGTTAATACCTATACTCAATTGTATAATTTAAAATATTTACAATCAGACTATAGTACTATTTAATTACCTTTCGTCTGAAACTTCCATGATAGCTATAAAATTAAATTAAAATAATTTAAAATACTTATGGTTGCTAATTAATACTTTTGAACTTACCAAATGTTATATATTGCCATTGATATTGCTTAAATTATATCATATAAATAAAAACATCAAATTGAATGTTTTAAATCATATAAAATCATGAATCAATGATCAATATAATACTTTTAAAAGTTGAGCCTTTAAAGTAAAGTCAAACTCAAACTTTTTTTTTGTAATTATTTACTATTAAAATAATTTATAAACTATTTATATTCTAATTAAATATGCACATAATAAATGAATAATACTGTTAAATGTCGTTGAACATTGTAAATGGTTTGCATAAAGTATAATAACAACATTCTTAATACAATTTTAACGTTTTAAATTTATATATCGTGTTCTCGATTCAAAATAAAATAATACCTACACATAAATAATTATCTGTTTTTGTTTTATTAGGTAGAAAACAATTATAAAATAAAAAAAAAATTTATGAAATGTATTTTAATAAGTTAAATATTGTATAGATTGCAAATATATTCAATTGTATAATTTAAAATATTTATAAAACTATTTATTACGTTTCGTCTGAAACTTACACGATGGCTATTAAATTAAATAAAATAATTTAAAATACTTATGGTTGTTAATTAATTCTTTTGAACTTACCAAATGTTTCATACTTTAGATGTATGCAAAAACATGTAGTACTATTATAATTTATGCATGCGTTTATGTGTAGCATAAAATTACTTAATTACATAATACTAAATAATATGTAGAGTTGAACAACAATAATTTAAGTATCATAATATGTAAATTACTTTATTTTTTATTCAGCTTGTAAGAATCACACAACACGTAGTTAATCAACTACTCTAACACGACAACTCACTTATGAACTATTAACATTTTCCATATGTTTTAAATATGTTTATGCTATTAATATGTATAACACCTGGGTTAGTTCCAGTAGTGCTTTGTTGCACAGAAGAGTTTGTCGACAATGCAGGTTCATTCGTAAAGCACTGTCAGCATGTACTCCAACAGAGTGAAAAGTTCCTCAAAAACATAGTATAGCTTCAATTCACTCTGTTGGAGTACATGCTGACAGTGCTTTACGAATGAACCTGCATTGTCGACAAACTCTTCTGTGCAACAAAGCACTACTGGAACTAACCCAGGTGTTATACATATTAATAGCATAAACATATTTAAAACATATGGAAAATGTTAATAGGGAACTTTTCTACTTTACCGGACACCCTTTTTTTTGCGAATTTTTTTGTGGGACTTTGTCATATTTTTGACGAAAAAAATTATGGTGAAATCAGAATTTGGCGCTCGGACTTAGTTTCCAAGTTATAGGCCCGCGAAGTTAAACCCTTTTTCACAATTCTCTTAAATAGCTAGTTTAGTCATAATTCTATTTAGCGAATTGAGGTGTGATGGACACTAATCCCATTTCAACGCAGCCCGTCCGGAGTTCAAGACCGAAGCGGCCAAACAATTTTTATGCACTTTTTTTTAAAAAAAATTCGAGTTTTTCTGGAGATTTCCATTTTCCGAGCGGAGTCATTTGCTGAAACGAACAGTGATTGCGGGCGTTTCGGCACTCGTCGCTACGCTCCTCGGCGCCGTCGCTCCGCTCCGCAAATCGAAAATATCCCTCGATTTGCTATGCAACGCCACCTCAAGTAGGTCACATGGACAGGACAAAATCGCCACCTCAAGTACGCAACACGGTAAATAAAATGCATTTTTGTTGCACCGAGTCACCCGGCGGGGTCACTCGCTCGCTGCGCTCGCTCGGACAATTAAAAACGAAAATATCCCTCGATTTGCTATGCAACGCCACCTCAAGTAGGTCACATGGACATGACAAAATCCCTGAAACGAACAGTGATTGTGGACGTTTCGGCACTCGTCGCTCCGCTCCGTAAATCGAAAATATCCCTCGATTTGCTATGCAACGCCACCTCAAGTACGCAACCCGGTAAATAAAATGCATTTTTGTTGCACCGAGTCACCCGGCGGGGTCACTCGCTCGCTGCGCTCGCTCGGACAATTAAGAACGAAAATATCCCTCGATTTGCTATGCAATACCACCTAAAGTAGGTCACAGGGTTTATTCTTATATATATTATATAATCATTTATTTTGTATTTATAGTTGATAGTCATTAGTCAATAAAAATTAAAATAGTTGAAAAAAAAATGTAAAAATTATTTCGATCCACATTAGATTCGAACCTGAGGCACGCGTTGACAATTCGTGAATTTGACCACTGCACCACACTTATCATTATGTTGTTGTAACCATAATACCTATTTAAGGGAAATGTAGAAAGCATTTTAGACCTGCAACTTACAAACTAAGTCCGAGCCCCAAATTCTGACTTCACCATCGTTTTCAGCGTACTTAACTACATATATTTCAATTACAAAAATCGCAAAAAAAAAGGTGTCCGGTAAAGTAGAAATATACCAATGCGATTTATTGAATCAAAAACAGTAATTTAACTATATTATGTATTATATGAGTAAATCAACACTGTGCGAACAAACGAACATCAGTGCTCCGCAACAATTGGCTATACACGTTTACCACATATGATAATAGATACTAATGTAGTATACACACATTTGATATTTAAAGAAATACACCCAGTCACGATGTTTGATATCCAAAAAAATAATCTGCAGTGCTGATTAAGCACTGTCGACAGTCTGGAACCAAAGTGTACGAAGGGCACGAAAACGACTTGTATTTGACACGAATCGACGAACAGTAAGCCTACAACACATAAAATCGTGCAATTTAATTGAAATCATTAAATTAATACCGAGTAGGTTAAACCGTACATAGGTACCTCATACGTCGTTCGACAATTCTAATCGTTACGTCCAATCACCGTAACAGATTTCACGTACAAACGGTAAACGTACGGCGTTTAAAAGACGTGGGGTACGCGAAAAACCATATCACAATGTCGAAAGCGTGAATCAGAACGACGAAAACTGAAAAAGTCGAAATAAAATCGAAGAGAACGTCGGTCGGCGGCCGTCTCGGTTAACGCGACGGCGAACGCAACGAAACAAACACGTAGAAAACGGGAACTCTACCGGGCGTAAAAAAACACAGAGTACTCGAAAAACACGACGGCGAGGCCGTAAATTCCAAAAAATTCCAAAAAAGGGGTTCAAACGTCGAAAAGTGTTCGAAAACCGATGTATTCAGTAATAACAAAACGTCGACTTCGACATAGCGCGATAACGCAAAAATGTGATAACGGGTCGGGAAAAAAATTCTAATTTTCGATTGGCTTTCTGCTAAAGTACTGGCAGCGCCTTGGCGGACAAAAGGAAAAGTCTTCACGGTTTATTATATTAGACTAGCGGCCCGTGAAACTCGCTTTGGGTGAAACTCGGTGTAAGCGAAAACCCTAGGACGGAAACACGACTAAGGAGAAATTCTAGTAATCACCAATTAAACATTGTGTTAAGGTGGGTGATAACGGTGTTTGCGAGGATGATTCCAGTGATTCCACTGATGTGATTGCCCTATATTTTGGCGGTCTGGTTTTGAACGGGAAAAAGTAGAATTATATGAGTGTAGTTGTTGATCATCAACCAGTGTAAATCGATACTGTACAATGCAATCCGCCTACGGCGGATTGTCCTACCTCCTGACGTCGAAAGTCTATTGCTGCATTGTAAATGAAAAAGTTAAAGTAGAATCCTTAATTTGAATGTCTAGCTGTCAATCATCAACCTGTGTAATTGAATTTACAGTGAACAGATAAACCTGACAGGTAGGCGATCCGACTACGTCGGATCGCGGACAATGTGAGCGCAATATATGAAATAACAACTTTGAATATTCAAAAATAGTAAATACTCAAATTACGGTATATTATTTCACTATTCACGTGTCACCGGTTGTCATTAGTCAGGTGTTGTTTGGTACATAAAAACGTGGAAGTCGAATCTTTGTTTTGAATACCTATCTAGTCGTTGATCATCAATCGGTGTAAATCGATACCCAGCAATGCAATCCGCCTACGGCGGATTGTCCTACCTCCTGACGTCGTTAGGCGGACACTGTTTTGTTTGTAGAATATTTAAAGTCGAATCGCGTTTTTGAATGTTAAATACATTATCAAGATATCAATAGTATAAATCAATTTACACGCAACTAAACCCGCCAGGTAGGCAATCCGCCTTCATCGGATCGCGGAAAATCTTATATGTATTAAATATACAATATTACTAAAAATCGTAATACTGGAGTATTATTAAAAACAATTCGTAATTTATTCTATTATAATTTACAGAAAAAAAAACTATAATCACGGAAGTCACTTTAATCGTGTATTTAACGTATTATATACAAAAATAATTCAAAATAAATTTAAAACAAAATAGTTCGTGAAAAACAGGAAAAAAATGCAAAAAATCCGGGCGGCCGGGATACGGCATGCGCCGCCACAAATTCCGCAGCAGCGGGTTTCGAACCTGCCTACCTAATCATGGGGACCTACGCCTAACACCTATCGACTACAGCTCTAGTTGTTGATATGAGTCAAATCTCGAGCATTTAAACCGTTTCCGATCCGCGACGAATTTTGCGTTAAGCACCGTTTTTCTTATGCAATTCGTATAAATATACGATATAAATATATATATTTCATGTATGATGAGACTCAGATATTCATATTAATTGTGTTTTTTATGTGTTTGTCCAAAATATTTGTTTGTATTGTCATTTTTTATGTGTATGATGACATATATTTATCATACAATATTAAATATTAACGCCCACATCTATCAATATAATTCCATATTATTATCAAAATACATTAAGCTTCTTAAAATATTACAATATATTTTAATTACAAATACATGTATTACGAATAATTAGGTAGGTATCTGTTTAACAATATTTTTGATTTATTCAATATTTTAAATCCTGTAAAATAAAATTATACATGTAGGTACCTATATTCAGTATAATTTTTTTTAAAACTATAATTTATAGTCAAACTCAAACTTATTTTCTGTTATTATTAATATTATATTTGATTAAATATTTATATTGTAAATTGAATGTAAAGTTTCTGATTAATACTGTTATATGATGTTTAGTATTAAATATTTTTTACTGAAAAAAATTAGAATTACAAATAAAAAATGTATATTTAACGTTTGCAACTTATTTATGGTGTTCTCGATTCAAAAAAAAATAAATATTAGTATGTTCATGATACACATCAATACAAAAATTTAAGTTTTTATTTTATTAGATTTATTAGATAGATATAATCAATTAGGATAGGTATAATCAATTGTATAATATAATATTATCACCATATGAGTTTGCATACATATTGTGTAGTACTGTATAGTACACATTACTCTTTATAAAAGTTTAGTTGAACGTCAGTATTAAATATTACCTTGAAGAAGTAGTTTATGTATAGTGTATGTATATAACTACTGATCAACTACCTTAACTCAAAAACTCACTTAAAAACTATTAGCTTAAAACGGTCTAACATTTTCAGTATGTTTTTAATTTAGCCTGCAACAGTTGTTTGTACTGTCAATATAATATATACATTTGATCGGATGTAATTATCTGGAGTTGTATACATATATAAATATTACCAACTCAAATAAAACAATTCACCTCTGTAGTTTTAAATCACTTATATTTATTGATTTATGATAATATACTGTCCATAAAAGTACAATAATACTGTACTGTGCGAATAGACCTTTATCGTCGACAAACACTTCTGTTCCACCCAGCACAGCCCGAGGTAAAATATTAATCTAATGGAGTAGGGTTGAGCAAAGGATAAGACAATGTAAATATATAACACAATTTATTGATTCAAAAACAGTAATTTAACCATATAGTATTGAACATGACTAAATCAACACTGAATGTCTCATCTGCTCTAGGACGTTTGATTTGATGACGGAATCGGCGTACAAACGTCTAAGAGACGCGCGTTACTTGAAAAACACCATCCCCGGTTCGAAAATCGCGAAGCGGGGCGACGAAAACGTAAAAAGGCGAAACGAAATCGCCGAGAACGTCGGTCGCCGTCGACGCGATAGCGACTCGAAAAATATAAATACGTAAAAAACGGGCGCACTACCGGCAGTAAAACGACACGGCGGACGCGAATAACACGACCGCGAGGTCGAAAAACGCGGTTAAATCCGCGTAAAAGGGCTTCAAAAGTCGAAAAGCGTTGAAAAATTTCGAAAAAACGATATATACAGTAATAACAAAACGACGAAGCCGAAACGGTGCGATAAGCCGATAACGACGAAAGGCGATAACGGTACGGGAAAAGAATTCTAATTTTTCGATTGGCCGGTCTTATAGGTACAGGCAGCGCAGCGATCGGCGGGCCGCGTCAACATTTATATTTTATATAATAAGACTAGCGGCCCGTGAAACTCGGTGTAAGTGAAAACCCTAGGACGGATGGAAGAGCTTGAAAGCAGAATGTTTTTAAAAAAGGAAGATTTGGTGGTACTGCAAGGTCTTCTACCGGGATGATAAGGGGGTGTTCTCCAGAATTGATAAGACGTTCGATTGTTTGGCGGTTTTCTTTCGAAAGTGAAAAATTTTTGAAAGCTGAGACGTAGACTTTTGAGTGTCTAGCTATCAGCCCTCAACCGGTATAAATAGATACCTGGCTGGGGAATCTGCTACGGCGGATTGTCTAACCTCCTACCATAGAAAGTAGGAAAAATATTCAAGTCGAATGTTGTCATTTGAGCGTTGAATAATCGGTAATCACTTGTGAAAATAAATTCAATGCAACTATACCTACCAGGTAGGCAACCCGACTTCCGTCAGATCGCGGACTTTGTGGGCGGAATTGGTTAAATAATAAGAACTTTTTATAAACTTTCATTTCGAAATATGCTCGTAAAAAAGTCAGAGGTAAATCGTGTGTTGAATTTTAGTAGTCAGCAATCAACGGGGAAAATCAATTATGATACACAACTAAAGTAATCAAGTAAGCAATCCGATTGCGTCGAATCGCGGACAATGTGGGCGGATAGTTGAAATTGTATTGAATTGTATATTATGTATTGAATATACAATATTAACAACATTCATAACACGGGAGTTACAATTTGTAATTTATTCTATTAATTTACAGAAAAAGAAACTGTAAATACGGAAGTAAATTTAATCGTGTATTTATTATATACATTGCTACGTGCTCTGATGTCTTATACCCATAAATTAATACATAAAGGGGGCAATACATTGTAGGTTTGACTATTAACATAACGATCGCCCATATACACCAATAAAAGATGTAGAAATGAACATACTACCGAATAATGTGAGGTGTGTAGCAACCACACTAAAACCCGCAGAACAGGGAAACGAATAAACCATAAAATACACGATAATATGTAATATAATTTTAATCATATTGCGAGTTCCAAGAACTCGGAAACAGCGCTTGTGGTTAGCCACCTGCATGTGGGCGGATGGTCACCGGACGTCATCATCGCACGCGCATCCTCTGAAATGAGTAATAGCGTGAGAAGTGAATGACCTGATTACGAATAGGCCAGAAGGGACTTGGGTAGGAGATCAGGGGACACTGACTATATAAGGGGGCCCAGGAGAGGACTCCCGCAGACGTGATTTTCCAGAGCTAGAGCAAGCACCTTCACGTCACTTTACACCAGAAATCGTTCATTTGGACTTAGTCTATTTTTCAATTAGTTTAATTATTTGAACTTAGAATATTTTCGAGCAGTTTAATAAACACTTAGAAATATTTTGTCTATATTATTTCATCACAACCTATATCATTTTCGACAAGCTGTTGGCACGCTACAACATTATTCATAACAAATATAAAACAAAATATTTCTGAAAAAATCGAGAAAAAAAATGCAAAAATCCGGGCGGCCATGTTACGGCATGCGCCGCCGCTAATTCCGCCGGGGCGGGTTTCGATCTTGCTATACCTGTCTATTTAATTCATGGGGACCTAACGCCTAAACCTATCGACTACAGTTTGAGTTGTTAATTTCTGTCAAATCTCGAGCATTTAAACCATTTTCAAACGAATTTTGCGTTAAGCACTGTTTTTCTTGTGTAATTAATATATTTTGTATGTAATGAGAGTCGGATATTTTTATTAATTGTCTTTTACATGTATTTGCGAACAATATCTTTTGACATATTGTAATTTTTTACGTGCATTACATTCATTTGTAATATTAATTTAATAATATAATAATATAATTTTTGGATTAACCAAATTTATTCAGAAATTTAAATCCTCTAAAACTATACTTAAATAGTCTACATTATTAATATAAATACTTCAGGCAATACATTAAAGTCAAATTCAAACTTATTTATTGTTATTATTAATATTATTTATCAAACATTTTTATTCTAATTTGATGTCATCGTGACTGATTACTACTATTATAGCATATTACCTACTGCATATTGTATGCATAAACATAATAACAAAGTCGAATGGCAAAATGTAAATTGTACAAAACATGCAATATATAGCAATACACAACACCTTGGTTGTGTGTGATGACATATTTAATATATTTATCATACTATAGTAGTATAGTGTATACACTAATTTAATGTACCTCAATTCTTATAGGAACCTGATCACTATAATTCCATATTATATACAAAATACATGTTACAAATGCAATTTATATAATTACTTTTGTTCTTTTCTAGGTCAATGACCTATGTGGTCGAAGTGTTTATTTATAAATAAAAAAAAATTCAATTTAAAATATTGCTATAGGTATAATTATCATTTATATTTGTATAGTTATATTATTTATGTTTATTATTTTTCATTGTATTTTTTTTATACATATTTTTATTATAAATACATGTATCGTGTTAGATATTATGTAAATAAAAAAATATAATTGAGGTAGGTATTCAATGTTTTAAATTGTATAAAATTATGAATTAATGATCAATATAATATTTTTAAAAGCCTTTAAAGTATAGTAAAACTTATTTTTTGTCATGTACCTATTACTATTAATATAATAAATTTATAAATTGTTTATATTCTAATTAAATATGCATATAATAAATGAATAATACTTACAAAAGACATGATAACAACAGTCTTAACAAAACATTAATGTTTGCAGTTTATTAATTGTGTTCTCGATTCAAAAATAAAATTTTTATATAAACACATCAATATTTAATTATCAGTTTTTGATTTATTAGGTAGATAAGAATTATACAATAATAGAAAAATTCATTAAATTTAACTAAAGATAAATTATTTTATAGATTGTAAATACCTATACTCAATTGTATAATTTAAAATATTTACAATCAGACTAAAGAACTATTTAATTACCTTACGTCTGAAACTTACATGATAGCTACAAAATTAAATTAAAATAATTTAAAATACTTATGGTTGCTAATTAATACTTTTGAACTTACCAAATGTTATATATTGCTTAAATTATATCATATAAATAAAAACCTCAAATTGAATGTTTTAAATCGTATAAAATCATAAATCAATGATCAAAATAATACTTTTAAAAGTTGAACCTTTAAAGTAAAGTCAGACTCAAACTTTTTTTTGTAACTAATTACTATTAAAGTAATTTATAAACTATTTATATTATAATTAAATATGCAAATAATAAATGAATAATACTGTTAAATTTCGTTGAACATTGTAAATGGTTTGCATAAGGTATAATAACAACGTTCTTATTACAATTTTAACGTTTTAAATTTATATATTGTGTTCTTGATTCAAAATAAAATAATACCTACACATCAATAATTATCTGTTTTTGTTTTATTAGGTAGAAAACAATTATACAATAAAAGTAAAATTTATGAAATATATTTTAATAAGCTAAATATTGTATAGATTGCAAATATACTCAATTGTATAATTTAAAATATTTATAAAACTATTTAATTACCTTTTGTCTGAAACTTACACGATGGCTATTAAATAAAATAATTTAAAATACTTATGGTTGTTAATTAATTCTTTTGAACTTATCAAATGTTTCATATTTTAGATGTATACAAACACACGTAGTACCTACTATTATAATTTATGCATGTGTTTATGTGTAGCATAAAATTACTTAATTACATAATACTAAATAATATGTAGAGTTGAACAATAATAATTTAAGTATCATATCTAGATTACTTTATTTTTTATTCAGCTTGTAAGAATCACACGGTATGTAGTTAATTAACTACTCTAATTCAACAACTCATTTATAAACTATTAACATTTCCATATGTTTTTAATGTGTTTATGCTGTTAATATGTATACATCTGAGTAAAAGTGACTATTCAACCATAGTGTAGTTTCCATACACTTTGTTGGAGTACACGCTGACAGTGCTTTGCGAATGAACCTGCATTGTCGACAAACACTTCTATGCAACAAAGCACTACTTGAGGTAGAGCATTGGTCTAATGGTGTTAGGGCTGAGTTATAAAGGATAAGACAAAGTAAATAAAATGATAAAATGCAATTTATTGAATCCAAAACAGTAATTTAACTATATAATGTATGATATGAGTAAATCAACACTGTGCGAACAAAAGAACGTCAATGCTCCGCAACAATTTACTATACACCTTTACCACATATGATAATAGATACTTATGTAGTATATACACTTTGATATTTAAAGAAATACACACAGTCACGATGTTTGATATCCAAAAAAATAATCTAGTGTACGAAGGGCACGAAAAAGACTTGTATTTGACACGAATCGACGATCAGTAAGCCTACAACACGTATAGAAAGATAACACATAAAATCGTGCAATTTAATCGAAATATATGTATACCTCATACGTCGATTCTAATCGTTCCGTCCAATTATTACACTAACAGATTTCACGTACAAACGGTAAAGTACGGCGTTTAAAGGACGCGGGGTACGCGATAAATTATATCACAATGACGAAAGCGTGAATCAGAAAGACGAAAACTGAAAAAGTCGAAATAAAATCGGCGAGAACGTCGGTCGGCGGCCGTCTCGGTTAACGCGACGGCGAACGCAACGAAACAAACACGTAGAAAACAGGCACTCTACTGGGCGTAAAATAACACGGAGTACTCGAAAAACACGGCGTCGGGGCGGTAAAACGCCAAAAAAATTACAAAAAAGGGGTTCAAACGTCGAAAAGTTTACGAAAACCGATGTATTCGGTAATAACAAAACGTCGACTTCGAGATAGCGCGATAACGCAAAAAGTGATAACGGGTCGGGAAAAAAATTCTAATTTTCGATTGGCTTTCTGCTAAAGTACTGGTAGCGCCGGGGCGGACAACGGGCGAACTGCTTCACGTTTTATACTATAAGACTAGCGGCTGGTGTGCCTCGATTCCAGGCTTGTAGAAGCCGCCTCCGGCGCCTTCGAGGGGGTCGAGTGAAAATCGTTTCAAGGGAAATTCGGTTGCAAATGGTAGTCGGGTGTCTAGAACTCGGTCAGTAAAATTGTTATAAGGTTGATTACTATGAGTGTGAGATATCAGTAATCAGTTATCATTCGGTGTAAAAGTTTGTATTGAAGCTTGCCCGGGGCTTGTTTGAATTCAAAAAGATTAAATGTGTACCGAAAATGGTAATAATCGAGTGTCTAGCTATCAGTCATCATTTGGTGTAATAACGCGTCCCGTCGCCTGCCCGATTCTTTTTTGTATGTTAAAAAAATTAATAACATTTCCAAAATTGTAATTGAGCGTCTAGCCATCAGTCCTCAACCGGGCCAAATAGATACCTGAGCAATTATGGATTGGATACATATCGTATCGTTTGCCCGGTGCTTTTTTGCATGAGAATAAAATAAAAAATAAAATAATGGTAATTGAGGGTCTAGCAATTAGTCATCAACCAGTGCAAATCGATAGTTGTGCTGGGCAATCCGCCTACGGCGGATTGTTATACCTCCTGACGTCGAAAGTCTGATGTTGTATTGTAGGAGAAAAAGTTTAAGTCGAACGAAATGTTAACGCCTTATATTTTGTGTAAATTGATTTATACACAACTAAATCACTTAGGTAGGCAATCCGACTGCGTCGAATTGCAGACTATGTGGGCGCAATTAATGAAATCTAAATTTTTTATTTGATAAAAATTGAATAGACTTTATGTGTTACTAATACCCCTCAGGTAGGCAATCCGACTGCGTCGGATCGCGGACAATGTCAGTATTGTGAGTGTAATAAGTGAAATAATCCACAATACATTTATTACATCATGTTGTTAATGTGTTATATTTTTTATCTTTAAAATTTAAATTTGAAAGTTATTAGTAATTTTGCATAAAACCCTGATGAAGCTTGGATGTTCGTACTAATTGTCTTTTTAATGTATTTATCTACAATATGTCATGCTTTTATTATATTATATATATATATATTTTGTCCTTAGTATAGAATATACACTATTTTAATATACCAAATTTATTAAATGAGTTAAATATTAATGTGCATCCTTGATCTATATAATAACTTTAATAAATACATTATAGCATAGTCTCTTAAAATATTACCCAAATATTCCATACATACACATATTGTGTGTCATTAGGTAGGTACCAATCTTTTTTACAATATAATATATTATTTAGAAATATAATTAAATATTTTTAAACATTTATTACCTAATTATTAATCTTTATTTGATCATAAGCAAATTTAACATAATCAGTGATAGTTAATAAGTACTATTACAAAAAAAAATAATAACAAAGCTGATACCAAAACATATATTTAACATTTACAATATATTATGTGTTTGATTCAAATAGAAAATTAGTACATAATAATTGGAATATTGTTTTTAATTAGTTGAGTAACCAGTAACTATTATACAATTCTTATGGTCATCAGTTTATGTTTTTGTTACAAATTAGTTCGATAATAATTTTTTTACAAACATATTATTAATACAAAATGTTATTGATTAACACACAAACACACATGTCAACGTAAGTAATATTAAAAATATTTATAGATATGTTTGTTATAAATTGTTGAAAATATAAAATTAGAATTATTTTATTTTATTGATAGGAGTATGTATTCTGTGAAGTGGTAAGCACTAATCAGCTCCTATTTTCTGGTTGATTCTTTATTCTGTACTACCTATAAGAATAAAAGAAGATCAGTATTAAAGTATGTATATAATATATAATGTAAGCTTGAATAATTATCAACATATTATATAATTAATCATAATAATTGTAAATAATTTACCAATATTTAGGTGTTTGCTGCAAGTATAAATGTTCGACATTAGTTACGAATTCACTGCAAAGCGAATCCGCATCCAGAGAGAACCACGTGGAGGTTGTCGAACTTTCTCTCCGTTGTATGTCACACAGACAACTTGTATCACACAGATATATCACACAGATTTATCACACAGATTTATCACACAGATTTGATGTTCACGAAGTTCTTGAAGACTTCATTGTACTGCTTGTAGGACTTCTCTGTACACAATGTTCTTAGTGACAAATCTTCCACGATCGTCACCAAACATACCAATTCTAATGGATTGAGAGTTCCTCACTCTTGAAAAGGCTACGTACAGTTGTCCGTGCGTGAACACCGGTGAAGGCAGAAGCAATCCAACTCTATCGAACGTTTGACCCTGTGACTTGTTGATGGTCATTGCAAACGACAAACGTACGGGAAACTGTACTCGCCGCATTATGATGGGCAGGTCATCTTCGCCACTCGACGTGAGTGGTATTGCAGGTATGATTATATCATCCTGTGCACCACCAGACAACATCCTCGCCTTGAAGTTGTATCGTCGCAGTTCAGTGACAACCAATCTCGTTCCGTTGCAGAGACGTCTCTTCGAATCTAGATTCCTAAGCAACATCACAATTGAACCTACCTTTAGCGTCAAGTTGTACGGCGGCAGTCCGTCCGGTTCCAGAGTGTTCAGGAACTCTGTAGGATAATTAGCCACTTCATCGGGGTCATCGACCACCACAGTGTCTATGGCCGTATAACTCTGGTAAGCTCCGTCAATGCGCTGTAACACCGTACGGTTGACCTGCCTGCATTCGTCATTCCTGGGACATAAAATTATTTTCCGAGCAAATTCGTCGATGTTGGCCAACGACATTTGTTGCGGAAAAACAAAATCAATCAAATTAGCGACATCGCATACCATTTCCCGGGGGATTTCTACGGTGTCCCGAACACCATCGACCTCTGGCAATTGGCCGTTGCCGAGCTGAAGCAACCAAGCCGCAAAGTCCACGTCGTTGTCGGCGCGCATGTTCCGCGTCAGACTGAACTGTTCCAAGTCACGCCACAAACAGTTGTATTTGATCGACGACCTGACGATGTCACTCCTCGTCCCCCTGCGCACGACAGGCAATATTTGTCTGAAATCACCGGCGAACAGTACCGGTTTACCGCCGAACGGCAATTCCGATCCCATGATGTCCTTCAATAACCTATTGACCACCGTGAGTTGTAGTCCCGGAGACATGGGCGCTTCGTCCCAGACGATTAGTGCCGCGTCACGTATCCTCTGACCACGCAACGACTGCATGGTGATGGTCGACGTCGAATCGTCGGTCAGCGTACCGAACGGCAATCCGAACGTCGAGTGCACCGTCATGCCGCCGTCCATGAGCGACGCAGCGATTCCTGTAAAAGCCACAGACAACACGGATCGCCCTTGGTTGCGAAGCGACCATATGAGGCATCCGTATAGTGTCGTTTTACCTGTTCCTCCGGGGCCGTCGACGTAGAAGAGTTTGGCGACGTTTCTATTGTCGTCTACGGCCGCCATCACACGATCGAACACTGCCCGTTGTTCGTCGTTCAAGTTATCCAATTGTTCGGCCCAGCGTACCGCCACGTCTATTGCATCGAACATGTCGTCGTCCGGGTCTTCTTCCAACAGTGCGACGTCCGGTAGTGGCAAACCGTAGTCCGCGAGCGATTTTCCGTGACCCCGAAGCAGCTGGTCGATTGCGTCCAGACACGCCGCTCTCGCGCGGTCGACGTCTCGCAATCGGTGATTGAAGTCCTCCATCATGTGTGCTTCGCTTGCCTGATACAACGCTAACGGGTTTGCGGTCTCGCAAAACAATAGCATCGTCACGAACAGGTAACGAAGCTGGGCCGGAGTGTCCAATGTTGCAGATTCTGCCATGCACGCCAGCAGAGCTCGGTCGTCTTCCAAAAGTCCCATCGCGACGGCTGCTGCCCCGTAGGTTGGATACTCTACCCCGTCTACTGTCCTCATGTCCCGGAAAGACTGTGGGCCTCTCTTGTGCAGAAGTAGCAGTCGCAAATGGAAACGATCTCGATCAAGTGGGTTGACGACGTACATTCGCGCCAACGTCTCGTACGTCACCTGTCTTCGCCGTCGTGACCACATTCTACGCGTCGCGTTCCAAGTGTAGTGTACCGGTATCTCTTGGTACAGGTACTGTCTAGCTTCGACGTCGGTCGTGTTGAGCTCGAAGAAGGCCGTGAGTTTGGTTCGAGCCAGGGCGGCGTTTTGCACCCGCTCTAGTACCTGCCCAGGTTCAAAGTACACATTGTGATAGTTTTCCAGGTGGACTGGAAGTCTGACGATCGTATGACTCCTATTATGCATTTCATACGAAAACAACCTCCAAACAGCTTCTGGCGGACTGACGTACCGCGAGTTTATGTAACTGCAATCATTAACAACATATATCATAATCAAAATATAATAATACACATCTAAAACATATAAATGTGATTGGATATCCATTGCAATGCCAATAGAAAATACATATAATTTAATATAAATAAATAAATAATTAATGTTAATTTAACATTGTATGAAAATATCTAATAGGTTAAAGTGTAGTAAATTAATATATGAGTAGTATGCAGCAATATGCAATGTTATTATAGTTGTCAATTGTTATGGTTGTAGTTTATTAAACTACTTTTATATTAAAAATAAATCCTACATTTTCATGAAACGAATTGCTAATTTTATCTAAGAAAAATGTTATATATAATATAATTTAGTGTACATTGTATATGAACATCAAAGAAAATAACAGTTATAAACAATATGAATCAGAAAGGTAGAATAACAATTAAATTAACATTAGTGAGATTGATACAAATTTAAAATAATTTTAGTAGACCTTTTTGATAATATTAATACCATTTTTGTTTTATTATTTAATATTATAAGACGCCTAAGTGTATTGTATTGAAATAGAAATAAAAAAAAATAATAACAAATATTATTCAATAGTAATTACCATGCAATCTGGTTGCAGTTTGATATAATAAATAAAATAGTACAGTACATAAGAATGTTTAATTTTGTGTTTTGTATTTGTTTGTTACTTATAATATCATCATTGATTTAATGTAGTCAACTTAAGGTAATATATAGTAAGAAGTATTACAATATGTACCTAAAAATGACATGTAAAATGTTATTACGGTGCACTTGATAATACTAAATCGTCAAATTATAAAAATTGTTTTTATGTAATGTATTTGTGTAGCAGTGAACGTCAATCAATTAAATAAATAAGTATATTTTAAAACATTAAAAAATAAATTAAGTTAAAAATAAACTAACACAATAATATTACTTAATTGTAATTGTATAAACTATAAGTTTAATTAATTCACATACTTTTCTATTTCATCTCCATTCCAGACTTCCAAGGTAGCCGCGTCATGGCCTTTGTAGACGTATTTATATAAATACATCACGCTCTTAATAGTAGAGCACACCTCAACGTTTATGTGTGCGTCATACTTGACCAGCAAGTATGGGTTGTGTGGGACAACAAACTCATTGCCGACAGGGTGACCTCTGATGTTTGCCACAAGTCCGTTGTTCGGTCTTCGATAAGTCGGATAACCACTATCTGAAACGTACACAGTCTCTTCGCTGTATTCTTTGGGATACTTCTTTGAACAACTGTTATCAATCATACACGGACTGTTGCGGTTGAGTTGTCCACACGGTCCGTGAATCATGTGTGACTTCACACTGTCAAATAGGCGCATTTCAGTAGCAGGGTCAGGCAAGTAGGCACACACAACATTGTCAACGTCGTCGGCTGTAAGCAACTTGCTGTCCTCGTGCAAAATTATGAGTATGTGTGCATGTGGAAGACCACGTTTCTGAAATTCAATTGTGTACACATAAGCATCTACATTACCAAACACCCTATTGACCGTTATATCATGCATTAGCTCCTTTAGTTTTGCATGGAACACCCTCGCCACCAAATCGGGTCTGTCGTTTGCCTTCAACCAACTTGGAATGTTGTCTACTATCTCTGGCCACCTAGGGTTACACGTAAACGTTATGAACAGGTCAGGCTTTCCATACTTACGCACAATGGCCATCGCGTCGTGGTAACATTGTTTCATGTACCGAGGGCCACCTACAAACGTTGATGGTAGAATGGTCCTGCGTCCGACAGGGCCGATTTCGTCGACGTGGAGCTGTTGGTTTATGTGGTCCACAAGGCCCCGATAAGCATCAGCAAAGAGCGCTCTCTGATTGTCTCGAGTGTAGCGCAAATTGTTTGCTTCCATGCGAACGTACTGATCACACATGTATTGCTGTAATAAAAAACCACCTGCATGTATTAAACTAAATGTATGGCCTTCATTTCCATTGCTATTGGTTCCAGTGTATCTAATGGCCAGGCGGTAACACACAAACTCCCTGATAGTGTTCCTAACGCGAACCGCGTTCCGGCGGTTGCCCTCTTGTAGCAGGTTGTAATGCCAGCCAGTTTCTCCGTACGGGAAGAACAGTGGATACAGCATTGGATCTGCGTGAGATGAGCCTGCTGATATATTTTGCATTCTGTGATTTGGGTCAATTGGATTTGAGTCATAGATGACCAGATCGAGGTTCCCTGGTGGTAGACCATCTTCACCAACAAAGACAACTGCTACTTCGTTCACATGAGCAGCTGGTTGATTGTATCGCCGTGGGTCATTGTTTGGGTCGGCGATGATGTGCATGGTCACCCTCCTTGGTTGCAACATGGGATTGACAGCAGCAGCATCTTGTTCCCTCTGCCATACTTGTCGCATGTTTCTGTAAAAAATTAATATTGTTTTATTATTAAGGCCACATGATATATTCACATATATGTACAGTGTAATAATAAACATTTGTATGTAGCAAATAATAATTAATAATATCAGAGTCAAGTATAACATATAATAACACAATACATATATAAGTATTATTTGGTACTGACTCCTATTGTTAAAAATATGTATATTATATAACAGTTTGTGTAATACAAAAACTGGTAGGTATTTAATATTTATAAGGAAAAAGTAGCTTAAAGTTAGTAAGCTAAAATCTAAGTTAGTTAGGTAAAAAAAAATTGATGCGGTAGTATGCATGGTATATATTATAAAATGTAGTTTAAGTAAAACCCGGTAAAATCAATATAACTCTAAGTCTCGTTAGTTTAGTGTTTACATAATACCTACAGAGTGTTACAACAATTTCAATGTGAATAATGTATAAGGTGAGACTTACAGTTAGTTTATAAGCAAGAATATTAGCTATGATAGTATACATGTTTTGTGACATTTGTTTAATCATGGTCTTAAAATGTTGGTTTCATAAACAGGGGGTATTCATTAATATGTAATATATTATAGTACTTGTAGGTTAAAGCTGTGAATATAATAACAACAATTGCAAGTGCCATTAGGTAAGTGAGACCCAAATGTCTCAGATACAAAAATAAAAATAAATTAGTGTACAAATACTCATATGACTTAAGTAGGTTGGTGTAACATAAAGAAATACCTTAAAGTACTGTACCTATTAAGGTAACAATCAACACAACAGGCCCACAGTGCACTAAAGTGACATTAAGTAATAAGATATATACAATAACAATGAAATCAGTCAATTTAAAAAAATATGCTAATCTAATTATTTAATTTACCTACATATTATGATATATATATATTTTTTTCATAAATTAAATAAGCTATGAATGTTAATATTATAATTATGGTTTATGTTAAGTTCTGTAAGGCAAAGTCACACAATAATATTGTTGTATTATTATCAAACACAAATGATGTATTGCTCTTAATGTATTAGCACATTTTGTATGTATTACTTGTTTGAAAAATAATTTTAATCAATAATATTATTACAGTTATATGTATGCAAGAGTAAACTGATCAAAGTATAGTTAACAGTATAGTAAAATATTTATGTTATTTGAAAGTGTACTGATATTGTTAAAAACATATTATTTAGTATAATACAAAATTAAATAATAATGAGCTTAGAGCTATGAAGTAAATCTTGTTTGATACAGTACACACTGTATTTAATTAAATTAAAATCAAAAAACTAAAATATTAACTATACTAAGTGTATTCAGTTTTGTGTTACACAATACATACATAATCATAAAAGCAGAGACGGGAATAGTGAATATGATATTGTAAGGAGCTGTAGGAATTTATCTTAAAACTTAATATTTGTTTTTTCTTAATGAGCGGTAATGTAAACTATGAATATTTAAATAAAAATGTTATACTACAGTCTACACGAATGTGTATTAAATAAATTATTAACACTGTATGACCAAAGTCGTTTGTTATATCATATAGACATCATATCATATATACCTAAAAGTACAATACCTATAAGGTGACAATGAACTCAACATCATGCTTATCTAATTGTTTTTTTTTTTTTACATAATGAAATGTAAAAGTTATATTTTAATTTGATAGTTAATAAATTTTATAATTTAAACATAATTATTAATAAGTTTAATGTATGTATGTGTTTAACTAAAATTATAATTTCAATATATTACTCGAAAGCCACTGCGAATGGATTGTTTCGTCGCAAAAAATTATCTAAGTCTGCCAGCAAGTCCTCCATTAGTGGTTGTTGGCGTGGCTGTTGTGCCATACGGATCTGGTTGGCTGCTCCGGATTCAATAAAATACAACTCACAGTACCTTGGTTGCATCAGTTCATTTCTGACAACATCATTACTAATCCTTCGATATACCTGACCATGAACGGTGAACACTCTCGGTCCATGACCTGGCAAACGTCTTGGGTTAAGGTCAGTGGAGAACGCAGCAAATGCCAGAGTGTTGTTGTACCGACGGATTTCTTTTCTAAAATGCTTAGCTACCTGTGAATCATCAACTAACAAACGAATTAATAACTCAGGTGGTTGACCCAACACACGTTCTCCTGTAATGGCCATTTGACCGTTATTACAACATGTTGTAAAATGATTCCTGACTGTACGCTCGCAAGAGAAATGACGGGCACCACAGTGCGTACAGACGTCATCCAATGGTCCTATGTCATGACGTTCCGGAAGTTCATATTGAATGCCAGCCAGACGGTCTCTCATGGGCACATTAGCTCTGGGAACACCCGGAGGAATCGGCACAAACTGTAATAAAAATGAGTTTATAAAAAAAAAAAATTTTTGATCAATATTGATTGTAACATATGAGATATTTACTGACCTCTTCATCGACGTCTGGTAGTAAAACGTCGAATATATCCCTGAATTCAAATACTGCCTCTGCGTCAGCAGGCAGTACATCGACAAACTCAATGTCACCTTGTATCACTTCCTCTGGTGGCAATGGGTCTTCATCTATGTCCATCACTACTTCATCCATTTGCACTTCAACGGCTTCAATGTTATCGTCATCCATTTGGACTTCAACAACTTCCATCTCCATTTCATCGTCATCAGCCATTGCCACGTCCGCTTCTTCTTCGCCGTCTGGTGCTGCAATCTCCAAGACTGGTTGAACTAACTATAAGATCAAAGGAGGTCAGTATTAATGTGTGTGTAATAACCTATATTATTAATATAATATAATATAATATAAACTTAAACATTCAACAAATGTGTTACAACGATAAACTGTATACCAATAAAATGACTTAACAAACATATAAGAATGACCTCACCGCTAGGGAATGTAATAACTAATAAACACGACATATTAAAGAAATAAAAAATAGTTTCATAAAGACTAATCATAAATTAGTGACATTTGAACACCACATCATAGTGAATTAGGTACACTTAATAGTTAAAACTGAATATAGTTTAATAACAATATTTTTTTAAAAATTATTTTTTGTAATGTACAATACATTTATGATATTAACAAAAGTATTAATATTATATTTACACTTCAATTAAAAAGTATGCAAGATATTTTCTTAATGCAATGAGTGCTTTGTAATTTAACAACACATTGTTAAATTAATAAAAAAAATAATTAACTTAATACAATCATAATAATCTAATATATTAAGGTATTAATATGTCGTTTAGTATAACATTGAAATAATAATAATGTCATTTGAATACCTAATAATAGGTAATAAAAATATGTGTACAATATATCTACCTATAAGATCAAAGGAGGTCAGTATTAATGTGTATGTAATAACCTAATGTAATATAAACATTTAACAAATTTGTTACAATGATACTAAAAATACAGCATGTTATTGTCACAAAAAAAAAAAAAAATTATTATACACTTACTATAGATGGCACCGCTCCAGGTAACAGGCGGCAGTAATATGCTCCAACTATGTAATCACGACCAAGTACAAAATGTCTCGAGCACAGCTTTGAGGTGGCAAATATTCGTCGTGGATTTACACCATTGTTTTCAGCAAACAACACCCACAGACGCCTCAGTTCGTCATTCGCTGGGAACCTAATGTAACCATAAAGTTATGAATAGTTGTAGTGTATGGCTAGAGTATTATAATAGTATAAAAGGCCTTATGATATTATGTAGAAATATATAGTAACCTGTGCACAGAAACTCCGTCAACGCCATCGACGTTTCCGCAGATCACACACAATTTGACCATGGTGATGTGTCTAAAAGAACACATTTTAAATAAAATAAAAAATAGCATTATATCGAAAACGTAATAAACGTATTTATTAATTAAAAACGCGTTTATTTATTTTGACATATAATAATTAATATGTTAATAAAAAAAAATATAGAATAAACAGTAAACACTCGGCGTCTTTACACCGTATGTTGTTATCAGTATGTTATCAGTGGAGGTAATACCGCAATACGGGAATTCCAAGAGTTGTGTGTTATTTTTAGAAAAGCTTTAAATATTATGGAACATAATATAGATGAAAAATAATGCTTACGAAATGTTACAAACCAAACGCATAAGAAAATGGGATATCCGTAATAACAGAAATAATATATGCCCGTGAAAAAAGTGCAAGGTAACGCGCGACATACGTAACGGGAATGTAATTCCACCACACCACATCTGAAATAATAGTGGAAAAAGTAGTTGTCACATGAAATTGCCACATTCTCGAAATACCACGTATGGACTTGGAGGGAACACGCTCGGGTAGTAATCCGCGTTGCTCTCAAAGTTGGGCGAAAAAGAAATTATTGGGCGACTGTAATGAATAGGTATATACGCGGGGTAGATGCACCAATTAAGCGTTAAGCATTAAAATAATTAAATTTGTACTCACCGGTTTCTAAAACGTTCAACGATGTAAGAAAAAAAATAAATAAATAATGAAAAAAGTGTGCAAATTTAGGTGTACGTTAATATGTACGTAATGACAAACGTATTGCACAGACGCTCGTCGTGGTAGGTCAAAAGTCGACTGAAGTAGCGAGTAGGAGAACCGGACCCGGCCCGGTTTCGTGACGCTTTTCGTCCTCTACTCCACCACCGCACGGTACCAATGCACCAGTATTACCAAATGTTACCTACCGCAAATATAATTTAATTTGTCTATCATATTATTTTATTATTATTGTCATCTGTCACCGATGGACGACCCGCTGTTTTTGTGACCAGTGCCGGCGCTAGAGGAAGACAAATGGAACAAATGTCCAGGGCCCCTCGATTTTTAATTATCGTCTTAATACCGTGAGATACATTGACATTTTACATAATTACAATTTAAATTATAAGTCTATAAATATATTATTCTATACTACACATCACACATATATAATATTATATATAATGGGGTACTCTGAGGAACCCAATGGCTAATACCTTGTTCAGGGCCCCGCAATACCTAGCGCCGGCACTGTGATACCAGTAAATACGTAATGTGCAATTCGCGGCTTAGAAGAAAATTGTCTTATGAACTCTATAGTCTATATAGTGTATTCATTTGACATCGAACAACTGAAGTGAGTACACGTTTTTTAATTATATTTTTCCACGTGGTTTTTTTTTTGGACGACTTTACTTAGGATAACTTTTTTTTAATATTACAGCATCATGGACGGAATGTTCAGATTTAATAACTGTACAAATTGCAGGGTGACGGTGTCTGCGCCCGTCACCCCTGCTAACGGCAGTGGTATAGTTAAAAGTATGTATGAATATTATTATATATAATAATATAAATATTATGTATATTATAATATATTGCAATGTATACACTTCTTTTTCAGTTTGCTATAATTGCCGAAAACCCGGGCACCAGGCTCGTGACTGTACGTATCTTTTGTATTTATATATGTGTATATATGTTACACGTAAGAAATACGTCTAAATTATTATTATTATTATCTAGGCAAAAAGCCAAGAAGTCGTGGTGGTGCGCCGCGCCGTGAAGAACGCCGGTTTGCGGCACGCGAGCGCCGCAATGAGGCGCGGAATGAGCGGTGGGCGGCGGCACGTGGTCAGCGTCGTGAAGCGGCCAGCCGCGACGACCGGAGGAGCTCCTCAGCCCCTCGCCAGCGGTGGCACGTGGACGTGTCCTCACGCCAGCGTTCGGATTCGGACCGGACCCTCACGCCACCACTACTACGGGACCCGGACGCGTCCCCACGCCAGCGTCAGGACCCGGACGCGTCGCCACGCCAGCGAGGGCTGAGCAACGCGTCGTCTGTCGCTATTCGTGTGGCCGCCATTCACGTGGACGTAAGTAATAATAAAAATATTTATTCATGTACACATATATATTTGTTATAAATTGTTGAAAATATATAATTAATAAATTCATTTTTTTTTTTATAGGAAGATGTATTTTGTGAAGCGGTAAGCACTAATCAGCTCTTATTTACTATTTCTTTCTATTTTGTTGTTATTTTTCTAATATGTTATGTTTATTTTTTCAGAACAATTAATTATTAATTATTATAATAATAATAATAAAATTTATCTACCACACTTATTTATATGTGTTTTTCTTTAAGGGTATTCCTAGTGTAAGACATGATATCATCATATGTATGTATATATTTATATAATATGTATATTATTTAATTAATGTTTTTTGGTTATATATACATACCTACACATACAACTGACACATATACAGCAAAGCATAAGTTCGATCAATTCAGATATTTGTGTAGCCTATAGGTCATTTTAAATGAATCATCATTGAATCGATAGAACATGTTAGTTTTAAGGGCATTCGACACCGTGATGTTCTATTTTTGTCTAACACACGCGTGACATAGGATTTTAGACGGATTTTTTGCCAATCATACCAATTGATCCAATGAAGCGATAAGAATTCTAAAAAAATTTGTTTGATTAGATTGTCATTGAGTCTACTTGAAATTGACTTTCCCAGATTTTTGACTTTTTGATTTTAACTTCTCCAAAAATTGAAATACGGAAATTTTTAATTACTCTTTTTTTACATAATTTTCTTAGAAATTTGGAGGAAAATATCAAAAATGTGAGAAAGTCGATTCCAAATAGACTTGACAACAAATTCAAATCTGTTTTCAGAATTCTTATCGCTTCATTAGATCAATTGGTATGATTGGCAAAGGATCCGTCTAAAATCCCATGTCTCGCGTGCATTAGACAAAAACAGAAAATCACGGTATCGAATCCCCTTAAGAAATCAATTTATTGAGTGTCTGCAACGTTTTATTGTAGGTAAGGTTAGTGTTGATATTTAGCGTTTGGTAATGGTATTGGTACATCAATAGTTTTATGTTTACTCATTATTATTATGATTCTCACAGTATAATAGTAATATAATATATATTATATAATAAATGTAACAACGTTGTGATCAACATTTGACACACCAAGTTCCTATTGAAACTCCTAGGTACCTACCTATGAGTTAAAGGTATTGTAATAACTGTATTGCAAATATTAAGACAAACAAATTAACTCTTAACAACACTTGGTAACATGTAATCTGCCTAACGTACCAAACTCTTCGAGTGACTCTTATTAATTAAACATATATCAGTTATAAGTTAATGTACATAATACATATATACATAATATCATACATTTTATATTATATTTTAAAGAAATAGGTAAATAACAGGTATATATTTATTATAATATAGGTATTACATTGCTATAAGCTATCACGTGTAATACATTTTTGCATGCCAACAACAGTATGCAGTCAGTATGCAGAATAATACTTATAGTATGGTATATTTTTAATAATTTTTTAGGTATTATAAGTAAAGGTGGAATTTTATTGTTACTACTACTACTACTACCTACTATTTATTCATAATAATAATAATAATAATAAAATAATCAATCATAATCTAAGCATGATATAATAAATAAAAATAAATTCATCATTGTGCTATATTGAACAATGTAAGTAAAATTCATTAACCCTATTCTCATCACAGGGTAAGTACTCATGTAACATATATATTATTTAAACAAATTTAACCTACTCAGTGTAGCTATAATAACTACTATTACAAAAAGAATTTTAACACTGATGCCAAATTGTATATTTTACATTGAAAATATATTATGCGTTTGATCCAAAAAGAAAATTAATACATAAATATTAAAATATTGTAGCAAAATAACTATACACAAATATTTATATTTTTTTAGTTGAGTAACGGGTTAATATTATACAATAGGATCATAGGTAATTAATCTGTATAATGTATACAGATCCTACCACAATCTTACCACAGAAGAATGTTTTTATTTAAGGTGTTTGTCTGCAATAATTAAATAGAATGAAATATATTATGAGTGCAACATACAATACTTGAATTTATCTGCTCACATGATGTCAAACGTTGCTTTCTAGTCAGTTTCTACTACAAAAATATCCTATCAGCAAAATCTTATGTTTAATACAATTTGCATTATATGGTGTTTATTAAAACATTTAAAATATAATGTTATTACCATACACACTATAAATAAAAATATAATACTTTATTTATGAAGCACAGGTCAGTATGTTTCTCAAAGTTATGTACAATTGACCTTTAGTAATAAATATTAAATGTTATTAACTGACTCAACAATAAGCCTATCACATACATAGGTATTGTCAATTTTTTTTAAATTTTGTTTTAAAATACAAATATAAAATTTGCTTCCCATTACATTCAGGTCAAGTTCTGTTTTGGTATATGTATATTGTAAAACGGTGCCAAATTGAACAATATTTAAAATCAAATCAATAATAGAAATGTACTTTGGCAAGTCAACCTCCTATTTAATATAATAAAAAATAATATAATATAATATAATAATAATATAAAATAATAATTAAGAAAGTTAATTAAGAAAAGAAGTGAAAAAAAAATGCAAAAAATGATTAGCAGTGTTAATCAAAGCGCCGCCGGAATAACTGCCGGAGCGGGATTCGATCTCGTTACACCTGCCTAAATCCTATCCTATCCTAACGCCTAATCCTATCGACTACAGTTCGAGTTGAACACTAACGTCAAATCTCTAGCATTTAAACCGTTTCCGAACCGTCACTGAATTCGCGTTATACATCGTTTTACTCGTTTATTTCGTATTTCATAAGTTCATAACACACAGACATTCTTGTTAATTTTCTTTTGACTATATTTGTAATCAATATCCGTTTTACGTGTAATTTATTTATATTCATTATTATTATATATATATGTAATATATACCTATATATGTATTAAACGACATTTGTCTTACACCCAAACGCTCGTCGTGATCACACGACAGAATTTTGGTACGTAAAATAATAACGTATACTACGCGAATACGGAAAAACTCGGAAAAAGGTATAAAATCCGTAATAATAATATAATAGTAATAATCGTATAGTTGTCCAACGTCGTCGGTTTGATAACCGGACGGGCGCGATAACGGCGAGCCGCGGTAACGGCGGTAACGTAACTACGGTTAGTACACCTAGCGCTGGCGGTAAACGGGCGAACCATTTTTCACGTTTTATAATATAAGATAGCGGCCCGTGAAACTCGCTTTGAGTGAAACTCGGTGTAAGTGAAAACCCTAGGACGGATGGAAGAGCTTGAAAGCAGAAAGTTTTTAAAAAAGGAAGATTTGGTGGTACTGCGAGTCTTCTATCGGGATGATAAGGCGGGTGTTGTCGAGAATTGATAATACGTTCGCTTGTTTGGCGGTCTTCTTTCGAAAGTGAAAAATTTTTGAAAGCTGAGACGTAGAATTTTGAGTGTCTAGCTATCAGCCCTCAACCGGTATAAATAGATTCCTGGTTGGTAAATCCACCTACGGCGGATTGTCTAACCTGCCTTCAAAAGTAGGAAAAAATGTTTAAGTCGAATGTTGTCGTTTGAGCGTAGAATAATCGGTAATCACTTGTGAAAATAAATTCAATGCAACTTTAACTACCAGGTAAGCAATCCGACTGCGTCGGATCGCAGACTATGTCGGCACATGGATCAAATATTATATGAATTGACTATTGAGTGTACAACGCATGCACTATGACAATGATATTATTAATTAATCAGTAATTCACAGTAAAGCAAACTGTTTATATGGAAGTAAATCTTATCCATTAATTAATTGTATTTGTATGTAATTAAAATATAAAAAATTGTGCAACGTAAAAGTTTTTTAAGGCAATGTTATTGCCTTTTAATCGTTAGGCGGATGCTGTTTTGTTGGTAAAATATTTTAAGTCAAAGCGAGTTTTTGAATGTTAAATACTTTATCAGTTATCTATGGTAAAAATCAGTTTACACGCAAATAAACCAACCAGGTAGGCAATCCGACTTTGTCGGATCGCGGACATTGTGGGCAGAATTGGTGAATAATAAGAACTTTTCATTAACTCTCATTTCGAAATATGTTATGTACAAATATATTTTATACATTTTGTCATATTTCCCCGGAATTCGATAGTCGGGTGTTGATATGCTCGTAAAAAAGTCAGAGGTAAATCGCGTGTTGAATTTTAGTAGTCAGCAATCAACGGGGAAAATCAATTATGATACACAACTAAAGTAATCAAGTAAGCAATCCTATTGCGTCGAATCGCGGACAATGTGGGCGGATAGTTGAAATTGTATTGAATTGTATATTATGTATTGAATATACAATATTAACAACATTCGTAACACGGGAGTTACAATTTGTAATTTATTCTATTAATTTACAGAAAAAGAAACTGTAAATACGGAAGTAAATTTAATCGTGTATTTATTATATACATTATTCATAAATTATTTAATATAAAACAAAATATTTCTGAAAAAATCAAGAAAAAAATGCAAAAAATCCGGGCGGCCATGTTACGGCATGCGCCGCCACTAATTCCGCCGGGGCGGTATTCGATCTTGCTATACCTTCCTACCTATTTTATTCATGGGGACCTAACTCCTAAACCTATCGACTACAGTTCGAGTTTAAGAATATTATCCAATCTCAAGCATTTAAGCCGTTTCCAAACCGCGACGAATTTTCTATGCAGCACTGTTTTTCCTATTCAATTAATATATTTCGTATGTAATGAGAGTTGGATATTTTTATTGTCTTTTACATGCATTTGCGAACAATATTTTTGACATATTGTAATATATTACTTGCATTACATTCATTTGTAATATTACTTTAATAATATAATAATATAATTTTTGGATTAACCAAATTTATTCAGAAATTTAAATCCTCTAAAACTATACTTAAATAGTCTACATTATTAATATAAATACTTCAGGCAATACATTAAAGTCAAATTCAAACTTATTTATTGTTATTATTAATATTATTTATCTAACATTTTTATTCTAATTTGATGTCATCGTGACTGATTACTACTGTTATAGCATATTACCTACTGCATATTGTATGCATAAACATAATAACAAAGTCGAAAGGCAAAATGTAAATTGTACATAACATGCAATATATAGCAATACACAACACCTTGGTTGTGTGTGATGACATATTTAATATATTTATCATACTATAGTGTATACACTAATTTAATGTACTTCAATTCTTATAGGAACCTGATCACTATAATTCCATATTATATACAAAATGCATGTTACAAATGAAATTTATACAACTACTTTTGTTCTTTTCTAGGCCAATGACCTATGTGGTCGAAGTGTTTATTTATAAATAAAAAAAAAATGCAATTTAAATTATTGCTATAGGTATAATTACCATTTATATTTGTATAGTTTTTATTTTTCATTGTATTTTTTTTATACATATTTTTATTATAAATACATGTATCGTGTTAGATATTATGTAAATAAAAAAATATAATTGAGGTAGGTATTCAATGTTTTAAATTGTATACAATTATGAATTAATTATCAATATAATATTTTTAAAAGCCTTTAAAGTATAGTAAAACTTATTTTTTGTCATGTACCTATTACTATTAATATAATAAATTTATAAATTGTTTGTATTTTAATATTATGCATATCATAAATGAATAATACTTACAAAAGACATGATAACAACAGTCTTAACAAAATATTAATGTTTGCAATTTATTAATTGTGTTCTCGATTCAAAAATAAAATTTTTATATAAACACATCAATATTTAATTATCAGTTTTTGATTTATTAGGTAGATAAGAATTATACAATAATAGAAAAATTCATTAAATTTAACTAAAGATAAATTATTTTATAGATTGTAAATACCTATACTCAATTGTATAATTTAAAATATTTACTATCAGACTATAGAAGTATTTAATTACCTTTCATCTGTAACTTAAATGGTAGCTATTAAATTAAATTAAAATATTTAAAATACTTATGGTTGCTAATCAATTCTTTTGAACTTACCAAATATTTGATATTGCATAAATTATATCATATAAATAAAAAAATTTAATTGAGGTATTCAACGTTTTAAACTCTATAAAATCATGAATCAATGATCAATATGATACTTTTAAAAGTTGAGCCTTTAAAGTATAGTCAAACATATACTTATTTTTAGTAATTAATTATTATTAAAATAATTTATAAACTATTTATATTCTAATTAAATATGCACAAAATAAATTAATAATACAATTAAATGTCGTTGAACATTGTAAATGGTTAGTATAAGATGTAAAAACAACATTCTTAACAAAATTTTAACGTTTTCAATTTATATATTGTGTTCTCAATTCAAAAAATAAAACGTATATAATACCTACACATAAATAATTATCAGTTTTTGTTTTATTATGTAGAAAACAATCTTTCTTATATTATAAAACGCGAAGAGGTTGACCCGGTTGCCACTTGAGTTCGCTTGCTGTACTCGCCGCGGTTCCTAAAACGGAAAAAAGAATGCGCTCCGGTTGCCGCGGCCCGCCGTTATCGCGCCCGTCCGGTTATCAAACCTACGACGTTGGACAACTATACGATTATTACCACATATACGTGGTTGGCACCACGAACTAAGATATACATATATATATATAAGTATATCTTAGTTCGTGGTTGGCACTACTTCTGGTCCTTTAAACAATTACATTTCACATGGCTGGTTTTCATTATTATCTTGCATTGGTTGTGGCGCCTTGCATATTCTATATATTGCTGTTTCAGTACATTCACTTATCTGTCTCGCTGTGTAAGTAGTAAATCGTTCCCTGTCTTTGGTAACGGCAACATATGTATATGTAGGTACAGAAATATACCATCCTTGAACTTCGTCTACCACATAATGCATTGGTGTAGGTATAATATTGAATAATGAAAGTTCTATGTCTATAACTAAAAGTATTTTTGTAATAAATACTAATCTTTCATTTTCATAATATATGCTAATTTTCGTTATTTTTAAAAAATCTCACTTAATTCAGACGCTTTTGTACACATAGGAATACTATATTGTTTTTTTATTGTGTTTTCTACTGTTTTTAATGTTGTCGCAATTTCTTGTGGTGTCAAAAGACTTGGGTGTATTATCCCTTCTTTTGCAGCTGTTACTATCTGCTCCAATGTCGAAGTTTCATATGCATATTGATTAGTTCTTATTGTATATAAATTGTGAATTTCGGCGGCAAATAGTAAATCTAATACATCATCAATTTTATTTTGTATCTGTATCATTCTTTCATGTAATTTTTGTTCTTTAGTTGATATTTCTTTATATAACTCTGCTGTTTGATTTAATGTGCTAGCAATCTTTTTTACTGCTGTTTTACTACTGTTGTTTGTAATTTTACTATATGTAAAATATTAACTCCTGTTTCCTCTGTTTGCTTAATTGCCTCTCTAGTTTTCTTTGCACATTTATCATCACATACTCCAAATAATGTATACATAACGTTACCCACAAAATTTATTAACCCCCTCTTACTACGTTTATTATCCTGATTAATATCGGTTTGGTTCATACCTCCTCCTAATGACATATACATTCGTTCTTTTTGATTAGTTATTTCATCATATAAATCAGTTATAACTATTTGATATCTCCCACACAAATCTATATGACTTTTATCAGTACATATATTTGTTATGTTCTTCATTTTTAATCCTAATAAATCATACTTCGTGTTATATTCCTTTAGTGAAAAATACGTAACGAGTTTATATTCTGCCCTTATTACTCTAGTGGGACCCAAAGTCTCATAATGTAAACCCCTGTCTTCACCATAGGGTACATATGTATAATAATTTGATGGATCTATTTCATTAGCTTTGCTTAGTACAACCATCATCACCAATCTAAAAGTAAAAATTATACCTTTATTATACCACTTAATGTTAATCTAACACATATTGTTAATTATTTAAAAATAAATCTATTCTAAACATATTCATATATATTATATTGTTTTATATATATTTTTTTTTTATTCATTTGCCTTGTCATTATAATATCGTTTTACATTATTTTTATGTACGGTAATACCTCGTCTACCTCTTTGTATAACTATATTTTCATCACTTATGACTTCAATCACTTCATATGGTCCTAACCATAGTGGATTAAGTTTATTTTTGTGCGTGTTATCTTTTAAAAGTACTAAATCTTTCACGTGTATATCTACAGGATTCTCTTTTTTATCATATCGTTCTTTACTTTTTACCTATGTTCAATTAATTTTTCTCTCGCTGATTTATGTGACACTTGCATGCTTTGTTTTAAATCATATAAATAATCATCGTAATTATATTGTGGTTCTGGTTCAAATTTAAATTTAATTGATGTATTGATAATGTACGCCCATACACTAACGCATATGGTTGAAAATTAGTTGATGTATGTACCGTTGAATTTTACACAAAAAATGCATATGGTAATAAATGATCCCAATTATTTAAATTTTTATCTACATAATGTCGTAAGTACTCAGCTAAAGTTCTATGCGATCTTTCAAGTCCTCCATTTGTTTGTGGTCTAAAAGAACTAGTATTAACTTTATTTGTTTTTAACAACTTACATACTTCCGTAAATATTTTACTAAGGAAATCCGTTCCCTGATCTGTCAATATTGTTCCCGGTATCTCATGCAAACACACGAAGTGTATAACAAAAGCTTCCATAACCGTATTTGCTTGATGATTAGGTATTGGTACTCCTAGCGTGTATTTAGATAAGTCATCTTGCATTGTTAAAATATAATTATTACTAGACAAGGTTGTTGGTAATGGACCTACAATATCTAAAAATATCTTTTCAAATGGTTTCGAACTTGTTGACGTAATTGCCATTGGTTGTTTTACATGCCGATTTGAAATCTTATTTACTTGACACGATGTACAATTTTTTACGTAATTTTTAACATCATTTTTCATTCCTTTCCATCTGAACTGTTTTTGTATGCGTTTAATAGTTTTATTAACTCCTAAATGACCTCCTAGCTTTGAATCGTGAAACTGTTTTAGTATGATTACTTTCTCTTCTTCCGTATACTCTACGTCTGCACAAATTATGATTTCAATCTTTGACTTACGAAATATATATCTTAACATTGACCTTATTCTTTCCCATTCTAACTCGTCATTCATGCCTAGTCTATTCATTGCTAGTTTGTTTAATTTATTTTCTTCACAAAACTGTTTCAAGTTCACTAAAGATATATATATATTTTCGTACGTTGACCTCCGACGGTCTTTATTTTTCATTACTAAAAATATTATATAACGATCATTTTGTACTACAAACGTAAAAACAAAATGTAGAAAAACTTTTGGGAGTTCCTGCTCTAGCTTCAGGTACTGAAAAAGAAATATCTTCGGCAGTGTATAATCTATTCCTAGACTGGGACTTAATAGATAAAGTCCAAGCGTTTGTGTTTGATACCACATTGTCAAATAGTGGTCGTCTTAATGGAGCATGTGTTCTTTTAGAACAACTATTAAATCGTGATATTTTATTTTTCGCATGTCGTCATCATGTATTTGAGATAATTTTGCAAGCTGCGTTTTCTCATGTAAAAGTTACAGTTATGAATGGACCAGATATACCATTATTTAAACGGTTTAAAATTTTTTGGAAAAATGTAGATACAGCACATTTTAGAATATATTCTACTTTTAAAAATTCATATAAGTATTTAAAAGACATTACAAATGAGATATCTTTATTTTGTACACAAAGATTAAACGATAATTTCCCTAGAGATGACTATAGAGAATTTATTGAACTGATTTTAATATTATTAGGAGGTTCACCTCCTCGTGGAATTAAATTTAGGTAACCAGGTGCTTATTATTTGGCACGATGGATGGCTAAAGCTATATATTGCATTAAAATTTTATTATTCAGTGATCAATTTAAAATTACTACAAGAGAACAAAACTCACTTGATAATTTATGTTGCTTTATAGTTAATTGCTATTGTAGTAATCCGACCATATTACTTTATTTATTACTCTATCTTTTTATTACCTTGAGCTGATACTGTTTGCAATAATTTCACATATCTAATTTATAGATCTAGTATTATATTTTTGTTATACGAATTCTTAGAATCGACATACGTATATTATTTTTATTATTTATAGATCTAGTTATATGAATTCTTAGAATCCAAATACGCATTCAATAATCGTGTCTTAGTAAACACGAAACTTGTGTTCCGGTTTACCATGACACACACGTATATTCTGGGACTACGCCCATGATTAGTTTAATATAAAAAGGGTTGTGGTAGTATTAAGATTTAGACATAGTCAAGCCTCAAGTACGCTTAGACCGGTGGCGTTGTTCTATACCTAACAACACATCGGGCTAGGCCTTTATTATTATTATATTACTTTGTCTCAGTTAATAAATAACTTCAATTCCAAAACGAGTTGTTTATTTACTTAAAATATCCTATACTCTCTGAAGAAGATAAACGACAAAGTGGACTTCGTCGTTAAATCGTGCTGAGCCATCTTCACCAGGACCGGCTCACTACAAATTTGGTGTCAGGTGTGGGGTCTTCACATCAAACGAAATATATTTGGCCGTTTTCAACCAGAAAACACATCCAAGTCAGTAGTTTGAGACCCTTGGACGAACCACTGTTCCAAATCAACTTCAAGGAGCATTCTCAGAGCATTCGACAAGCATTCAAGGAGCATTCGTAGAACATTCGACAAGCATTCAAGGAGCATTCTCAGAGCATTCGACAAGCATTCAAGGAGCATTCTTAGAGCATTCGACAAGCATTCAAGGAGCATTCAAAGAGCATTCTAAAATCAACATTTCAACTACCCAACGACATCTCAGACAACATGGAAAAATTGTAAGTTATTTGAACAATTATTACCGTTTATCTGAGAGCCTGAGGGGATTTCTATTTAATGACCAGTAGATGACTACTAGAAAAGGTACCCAGTACTCGGGATTAGACGAATCAGAAGATTCAAATTTAGGTACATCCGTAGAAACTAACGATACAAGGGACACTACTAATATAGACGATACTACTTACACGGGTGAAACCACCAATACGGACGAAACTACTTATACAGGCGGAAACGATAGCAACTTAATTGATTTAAATCAAACTATTCGTTCTATTGAATTACCAGAAGAAATGGCAATGGCAAACAAACTTACTTTTGGGGACGCTATGAAAGCGATACCTAGTTTTGGAGGGGGATCCGAAAGTCTCCTCACCAGTTATTTTAATCGGTGCGAATTTGTACTAGGGCATGTAGACGAAAAAATTAAACCTATAATACTCGACGCAATAGTTTCCCAATTAACCGATAAAGCAAGTGACGCAGTTAAATATCGAGAAATAACGTCATGGGAGGAACTAAAAGCACATTTAACTACCATTTTCGGTAAAACACATTCAGTACAATTTTTGCAAAAACAATTTAACCAAAGTAGGCAGTATGACAAAGAGTCGATACAACAATACGCGGACAGAGTAGAAAAAATTTCCCATGAATTAACCACCGCGCTAACTTTAAGTAAAACCACGGCTGAAGCCAAAGTCATTTCCGAAATTATCCAAACTCAAACTTTAGCTGTATTTATTGCGGGTATTCAGTCTGATATCCGTTTAATTTTAAAAGCTACAAAGGTACCCACTTTTGAGGAAGCCGTATTTTTGGCAGTAGAGGAAGAAAAACTTAATGAAAAACCTGAATATAAAACAGACAATCGAAATAAATACGTAAAGAAATCTAACGATAAAAGTAAAATTCAATGTCACCGTTGTCGTAGATACGGACATTATAGTAACGAACGTAGAACTAGTGAACATAAAATAACAAGTCTTAAAAACCAGTCCGAAAATAAAAATTTCAAAAATTCCGAAAATCAAGTTAAAGTTTGTCATTATTGTAAAAAAGAGAATCACGTCATTAACGAATGTCGTAAGAGAATATATAACGAAAAAAAGAAAAAAGAGCAGGGCGAAGCTTCGACCAGTAAAAACAACAATGTAAATCGTACCGTAGGCGAAATCGAAAATCATGTTAGAACTATTACATACATGGAAAGGGAACACGTTAAATGCACTTCTACCAGTTTTGAACCTACCACAATAAAATTATTCGTGGATACGGGAGCCGATATGAGCCTCATTAAAATATCCGCACTAAAAAAAAATATCGTAATAAACGAAAGTGAAAAACGTACAATTAGTGGTATTACGGCAAACCCAGTAACTACCTTCGGGACATTAAAAACAACTATTAACATAGAAGGGGTGGATTTTTATGTCAAATTCGATGTTGTAGCCAACAATTTCCGAGTACCCGAATCAGGTATTATAGGCAGAGATTTTATCAAGGACAACCGCATAGTGTTAGATTTTAGTCGTGATATGTTTATGATGCCACAATGTAAACCGCCTACAGCGCAACCCATAATTATACCGCCGCGTAGTAATTGTGTGTTAGCTATCTCCGCGGACGAATTTATTGACCATAAACTAGTGACTATTAAAAATCAAGAATTAAATCAAAACTTTATAATCGCTAATAGCTTGAGCCCAGTATTAGATAACAAAATTATAAGTAACATAATCAACATTTCCGAAGAACCTTTTATAATTGAAGAATTAAACACTAGTAATTTAAAATGGGAACCATATCAAGAACAAGTATTAACTATCACCAATAACCAGGGGACTAGTGGGCGAGAACGCATTCGTACTCTTACGGAACTTATTAATACCGACCATTTAAACGTAGAGGAACGTGAACAATTAATAAACTTATGCATAGAATATTCTGACATATTTTTCCTAGAAGGAGACCAATTGACCGCTACCGATGTAGTAACTCATTCGATTAAAACACCTCGCTGTGTTAAACCAATTAATATTCGACCTTACCGGTTACCCTGGGCATACCAACAAGAAATTGAAAAACAAATTACCGAAATGAAAGACAATAAAATTATACAAAATTCAGTGTCATCATTTAACTTTCCGTTAGTAGTAGTGAAAAAGAAAAATTTAGACAAAAATGGAAAACCAAAATTAAGAATTTGCGTGGATTTTAGGAAACTTAACGAAGTAACCGAAAACGAAGCTTATGGCTTACCCAATTTAGTCGAAATCCTTGACTCTTTAGGATCATCAAACTATTTTTCAACGCTCGATTTAGCAAGTGGTTATCATCAGATCTATATTGACCCGCAGGATACACATAAAACCGCATTTTCTAGTAAATCCGGACATTATGAATTTCTTAGGATGCCTTTTGGTCTAAGTTCAGCACCAGCAACGTTTACACGAGCAATGCGCGCTGTATTAGCTGGCTTAGAGGAAATGTGTACGGCATATCTCGACGATATTGTTGTGCACGGATCCAGCCTGCGGGACCACCAAGAAAAACTTAAACAAGTTTTTAATCGATTACGTTTACATAAATTAAAATTACAACCTAATAAATGTTCTTTTCTAAGAAAAGAAGTATTGTATTTAGGACATGTAATCAACGAGACCGGGATTTCTCCCGATCCAAGTAAAATCGAATGTATCAAAAATTATCCGAAACCAAAAAATGCTAAAGATATTAAATCTTTTCTAGGACTACTAAATTATTATAGACGGTTCGTAGATAATTTCGCAAAAATCGCAAAACCACTGACCTATTTACTTAAAAAAGACGTACCGTTCTGTTGGACGGACAAATGCGATAACGCTTACGAGGAATTAAAAAATAAACTCATGAATCCACCACTACTAACTTATCCAGATTGGGAGAAAGGAAAATTTAAATTAATGACCGACGCAAGTCAATTTGCTATAGGCGCAGTACTATCCCAAGGCGAGTCGTCGCACGAAAAACCTATTGCGTATGCTAGTAGGACATTGAATAAAGCAGAAACCAATTACAGTGTTATACAAAAAGAGCTTTTGGCCATTATTTGGGCCGTAAAACATTTCAGACCGTACCTTTATGGACGCAATTTTTCTATTATTACTGACCATCGACCACTTACATATTTATTCGGATTAAAGGACGCTTCATCACAACTAATGAGGTGGCGCCTTCAATTATCTGAGTACGACTACGAGATCATTTATCGATCGGGGTCGTTACACTCTAATGCCGACTGTTTATCACGGATACGCATGGTAAATAGCGAAACCAGTTTCGTAGATTTCGAGTCACGAGAAAAACACGCTATCATAAATTCAAACTTTTCGGAGGTCGACGGAAGTATTTTGAACGCTACACAAAGCGAAAACCTGTTCTTACCAATACCTAATAACGGAATAATAACACATAAGGCGATACGAGAAATTTTAATAAGCAAAAATATTCCAAATCCAGTTTTTGATGTTACAAAACAATTTATTATAAATAAATCAGATGACCGATTAGTTATACTTTTCGAAATGCCTAATACAAACAAAGAGCTCAGTGGCCAAGAATACTATAAAATAATCACGGACATTAAGGGGTTCTGTATAGACAACCAAATAGACAATTTCTCAACCATACGAATGGAAGGCCTAACGACTTTAACCAGTTTCGAAAGAATAAGGAAAATGTTTAAATACATTTTTAAAGAAACAAATATTAAAATTATTATATATAGAGAACAGGAATTTTCCGACGAAGAAAAACAAGCGATCATCGCTGAATATCATAACACTCCATTAGGGGGACACTCGGGAGTTTCCAGAACCATTAAACGCATGAAATTACATTACCACTGGAAAGACTTAAAGGGGAACGTAAAAGATTATATACGTAAATGTGACATTTGTCAAAAGACAAAATCGCATAGTAAAACTAAACAACCAATGATGATAACAACCACAGCTAATAGACCGTTCGAACGTATCTGTTTAGATATAGTAGGACCATTGCCCATAACTCCGTCGCAAAATACGTATATATTAACTATTCAAGACGAGTTGAGTCGTTATGCTCTGGCCATGGCCCTACCTAGCACGGACGCAACAACGGTTGCACAAGCTTTCGTGGAATATTTCGTATGCATATACGGAATACCAAATTCTATATTAACCGACTGTGGAACTAACTTTTTATCAGACCTTTTTAAACAAACATGTAAATTATTAAACATCGACAAACATAAGACCACTCCGTGGCATCCACAGACCAATGGCTATTTAGAACGATCCCATAAAACGTTAAAAACATACCTTAGAAGTTTTGTCGACAAAGACAATAGTTGGGACAATTTATTATGTTACGCAATGTTCACATATAATACAACAGTTCACACTTCTACTGGATTTACACCATTCGAATTAATTTTTGGTAAAAAACCTAATATACCGACCACTTTTTTCAAAGAACCCGAGCCACAATATAATTACGAAAATTACGCGTTAGATTTAAAAAGAGTAATGCAAGAAACTCAGAAACTCGCACGGGACAATCTAATTGGAAAGAAACTTGACAACAAACAAAATTATGATAAAACATGCAACCCAATAGAAATACATGTGGGAGACAAGGTATTAATAAAAGAACAAAATAAAAGAAACACTTTAAGCCGAAATTGGACGGGACCTTTCGAAGTCACACATGTGCATGGAAATGAAAATTTAACAATAAAGAAAGGCAAAAAGGATTATAGAATCCACAAAAATAATACAAAAAAATATTTTGAAACAACTTTATAATTTTTTTTTTATTATTTTTACATTTTTAGACAACCGACCTTTAATTTTTTCATCATCGACTTCGAATTTACAAATACAGATCGGACAAATTTAGTAGTAATCTCCGGGGCCATTTCAAATAGTTTAGAACGTTTCAAGGTTAAGAAATTAGAGGGAGAACCATTAGTATTTACAAAGGACTCCCAAGTAATTAAGTTCGACCACGACCAGTTTAGAAAAACGGTGGACTCTGTTGTTCGGATTTTTAAAGAGAAAAACAAACAACTAATGTATGTTACCCTTGCGCAACTATACGACAGTATGCACGCAACTAATAACACATTGAACACAGATTTCATCAACGCATACGTCAAAAGAAATAAAACGGAACCAGTTTTCGTTACGTGGAACGGAGAAACCGATAAGAAGATACTGAGCAAACTTAACCTTGAGTACGTGCTACTTAACATAACAACGTACGATGTTCATTTAGATAATAATTATGTAATACGCTTAATCGATGAACGGGATAAAACAATAATTCATGAATCGCCCGTAGGCACTTTAGACAAACCCGGTAGACAGCTTAATTTAAATGAAACGCATACGCTAATATGCGGTGCTAAACACGAGTTTTCAGTAGAATTACATGACCCATGTACCGATGTAATTTTAACGAAATGTATTTTTGACAAACTTATTAGACGTATCAAATACAATAACTTAGTTAATTACTTAACAGAAGAATGGTAAGACCTTTTTCCTAACACATTAAATTGTTTCAGGATTTTATTTACACTGACATTTTTTTATGTCGGCGTGAACACTCAACGATTTACTGACGACAAACTCTCACAACAATCGGGTATCTATTACGAAAATCGAGGACCAATTAAAATAGTAACCACTACTTGGGAACTTACCGCATACGTTAACATAACAACATATGAGCAATGTTGGGGGAAAATTGACCAATTTATAAATGACACTGAAGTAATGTGTGCAGCAATTAAAAAAAACATAGATAACAATTGTGGGGACTTTTTACCATTTACTTTAAAACTTTTTAATGAGATTAAACATAAAAAAGATCTAGTCTTTTCTTCAATAGGTTTTAAATCAAAAAACAAACGTAGTATTGTTGACAAAATAAGCAAGACGGCACGACTTTTGTTCGGCTTATGCAATACCGAATGCATGAATAAATTTAACACAATTATTAATCGATTCACTGGCAATAACGATAACCAAGTCAAACTTATCGAAGAACAAATTAAAATTATTCGTTTAAACCAAGACCAGGAAGATTTAAAAATTAGGAACGTAGAATTAAGGTTAGATGACCTTAAAAATAATACTATTGACCAATTTATGAAAAACTACCTTTCGATGCATTTTAATTTCGCAAATCTAATACTTACTAAATATATTTATGAAACTAACACACTTTTGGAAACAATTCAAATGACTAGAGTAGGACAAATGCATCCAAGTTTGTTACCACCAAACGATCTTTTAGAACAATTAAGAGATATTAAAGTATCTTTACCATCAGGGACAGAACTACCAATCGAACTTGACTTAGTAAACGCTTACGAATTACTCAGACTCTCAGATTTGACAGTATATTGTTCCGATAACAGAATTGTATTTATTATTACGTTACCTTTAGTATATCAAAATGAACTAACATTATATCATTTAATACCTAAACCTGTATGTAAACTAACAAACTGTATTTATATTAAGCCTAGTTATAACTTTTTAGCAATTAGCAAAACGAAAGAATTGTATACAACTTATGACCAATTTCATTACTCAGCATGTAAATCAGCTCATAATTTCCTTTTATGTCCTGAAATTAATCCTTTACATCCTAGAAGCACAAGACCAATATGCGAAATACAATTACTACAAGATCCAGTTAAAGTACCGAAAAGCTGCGAAATACGACAAATACAGATAAATACGACTATTTTTCACAAACTTGAGTTTCAAAACGCTTGGTTATACGCATCAAGTGGAGAAACAGTTTTCGTTACTTGTGACTCTGATAAAGAATCGAGCAGTCATACAATAGAAGGAGTAGGTATTTTACGCCTGAACTCCACATGCAAAGGATACGCAACACGTGATGTATTAATTCCAGGGAGAATTAATCAAGAACCTTACCCAGATTTCATACCAAATTCAATAATAGAACCAGAAATGAAACTAACAAATTTAGCGACAATGGAAACCAAAAACATAATTAACAACAGAATGGACGATTTAAACGCAGTTTCAAATACACATAGTTACTTACAATTTTTAAACAATAACATAAGCGATTTAGAAAAGCTTAAACACAAAATAACAATATATGAATATGTTTTAGTAATAACATTTTCCATCGGGGGTTGTGGAATTTTATTTTTTATGATTAACATGTTTGCACATTTATTACAACAATATAGAGCAAGAAGAAGAATGACTCGGTGTGTTTCCGTAGTTTTTCGAAACGAACAAAATGTTACGACAACACCAAGTTCGCAACCACCATTAGTTATGGAACAATACAATGATGACCCAGGTGAACAATCTGTACCACTATACCCGAAAATGAAAACTTCATATTAAATATGCAAAAATCAGTGATTTTTGTCTTAAAGGGGAGGAGTGTAGTAATCCGACCATATTACTTTATTTATTACTCTATCTTTTTATTACCTTGAGCTGATACTGTTTGCAATAATTTCACATATCTAATTTATAGATCTAGTATTATATTTTTGTTATACGAATTCTTAGAATCGACATACGTATATTATTTTTATTATTTATAGATCTAGTTATATGAATTCTTAGAATCCAAATACGCATTCAATAATCGTGTCTTAGTAAACACGAAACTTGTGTTCCGGTTTACCATGACACACACGTATATTCTGGGACTACGCCCATGATTAGTTTAATATAAAAAGGGTTGTGGTAGTATTAAGATTTAGACATAGTCAAGCCTCAAGTACGCTTAGACCGGTGGCGTTGTTCTATACCTAACAACACATCGGGCTAGGCCTTTATTATTATTATATTACTTTGTCTCAGTTAATAAATAACTTCAATTCCAAAACGAGTTGTTTATTTACTTAAAATATCCTATACTCTCTGAAGAAGATAGACGACAAAGTGGACTTCGTCGTTAAATCGTGCTGAGCCATCTTCACCAGGACCGGCTCACTACACTATATTCAAGAGTGGATCACCGCTTCAAATCCAATAACAGCACCCATGAATGATTTTTTATATTTTAAAAAACTGATGAACTAAATTAGGAGAAGTCGCCATTAAAAAATTTTTAAACCATTTTACGTATGATAAAAATAAATTTATTTATTTTATTTTGTTTTTATTTGACGTATGGCAAATACAATTTTAAATGGGAAAGAACAAAATAAAAACGATGTTGAAGAAGATGAAGAATCAAAAAAAAAAAAAAACACTCTAGTAACTCAATAATTTCTAATAAAAAATTAAATGATACAGATAAATTGTTATTAGCTAAAGAACTTCATAAACCAGTTAGAATACGATTTCCTAAAAGGAGAATTTTTACTAAAGGTATTGATGATTTATGGGGTGTTGATTTAGTTATAATGAGAAATTATTCAGATCAAAATGAGGGTTATTATAATATAATAACTGTTATTCATACTTTTTCAAAATTTGCATGGGCATTTCCACTAAAAAAGAAAAATGGAATTAGTGTTACAAAAGCTTTTGAAAAAATAATAGAACAAGCCAAAACACAAAATCATCAAACACCAAAATAACTTCACGTAGATAAAGGCTTAGAGTATTCATATGTATCATACACAAAACGAAGAAAAATCTGCAATTATTGAAAGGTTTAATAGAACATTAAACGGGAAAATGAGATTATGTTTTGAAGTTCAAAAATCTAAAAAATGGATAAACATTTTACAAAATTTATTAGATGAATATAATTTCAAAGACATACATCGATCCATTGGTATGAAACCTTGTGAAGTAAATAAATCTAATGAAAACGATGTTCTACACAAATTATTTCTTACAAAAAATAAACCTAAACCAAAAATTAAATTTAGTGTGGGTGATAGAGTAAGAATAAAAGCTTATAAAAAAACATTTGGTAATAAATATAGTAATAATTGGACAAGAGAAATAATCAAAGAAATTTTAAACACAAATCCTATAACATATAAAATTATAGATTTAAACAATGAAGAGATTGAAGGTAGTTTTTATAATGAAGAGTTGCAAAAAACTAAATTTTAAATGTTATTTTTAATAAAAATAATGAATGTAAAAAAAAATAATATGGAATATAATAAATGGATGATTTAAATGAAATTGAAACTTTAGTTAAAGAGAATGATAATATTAATAAAATGGATAACAAAAAAACATATCCTACCAAAAATTGTGATAAATGTAATTTAACAATTGGTTGCAAAAGTTGGGCTTCTCATTTGAAATCATATCGACATCAAAAAAATGATAAAGATCAATCAATTGTACCTTTTAGATTTAATAAAACATACAATGGTTTACCAATTAATCATTAAAAACAAAAAAATTATAATTATTTGAAATTAATGAAAAATGATATAAAAAAATATTTGAAAAAAAATTCAAAAAAAGATAATTTATATGTTAATTTTTGTGCTTTTGAATACTATGAAAATACTGAAACAGTTAAATATAATCTTCATAAGATTCCAATTGATGAAAATATATTCATTATTGATCAAGGGAACAATCAATTTGGAAATGGAAATCCTTATATTTCGAAATTATTAAATTCACCAACTTGGTTAGAACTTTGTAAAATAGCTAATGATTTAATAATTACAACTGGTGATTATACTCATCATTATCTAGAAAATATTAAGATTGTTGAAGATTTAGGAAATATTAAAATGTGTAAATTTTTTATGGGATCTTAATATTAAAGGTGGACACTTCTTTCTTTTTTTAAAAAAGAACCTTAGTTAAAGGAAGTGATATACATAATAAATATCATGCTCGGATAGCTCAGTTGGTAGAGCATTAGGCCTTTAACCTAAGGGTCCAGGGTTCGAGTCCCTGTCCGGGCGATTATTTACTATATTTAAATACTATTTTTTAATAGAAATTATTCTATTAAAATAATGAATGTAAAAAAATAATAATATTCCATATAATAAATGAATGGTTTAAATAAAATTGAAACATTAGTTAAAGGAAATAATAATATTAATAAAATGGATAACAAAAAAACATATCCTAACAAAACTTGTGATAAATGTAACTTAACAGTTAATAACAAAAATTGGTCTAGACATTTTAAATCTATTCGTCATCAAACAAATGATGTAGATCAAACAATTAAACCAAAATTTAATAAAACATACAAAGGTATAGCAACAAAACAAATAAAAACAAAAAAAGAGAGAATACCAAAAACAAACAACAAACAAATAAGAACAAAAAAAGAGAGAATACCTAAACCACATAAGGTTTTCAATTTTAATGCAAAAATGTTTGAAAAGAAAGATAATCGACCTAATCGACCTATTCTAAAAATTGAAGAAACTGCATTTCAAAGTAGATTAATAACTTATATTATTAAAAATGATATGGGTATTAAAGATGTACAACTATTTTTAAATCGTTTAGATAACCCAGTAATAGGACGTATTAAACAGGCGTTAACAAAATTAAATTTAAAAGTAAATATTATGTTTCTTGATATATATAAGAGAGGTAGTGAAGAAAATATGGAATATAAAGAATATAATTTTAAAACACAAAATTCTAACTTAAATGATTTTTATACAAATGTAAAAATTAAAATTGTAAATGAAATAGAAGATTTTGTGATGAGAAATTCTCAATGGAGACTTGATCAAATTTTGAGTTTGGGAATAAATTTAAATGAATATGTTTCTTTTAAAGGTTCTTCATATATTCCATTACCTGAAGATATTCAAAATGAACATGCTATTATAAATGTTAAAAATGAAGATGATAAATGTTTTCTTTGGTCAATACTTTCTGCTTTACATTCATGTAAAAAAGATCCACAAAGAGTTACGAAGTATTAAAAATGGGAAAATGAATTTGATGAAGAATTAAAAGATATACATGTTCCAGTAAAAACCACAGACGTTCCAAAATTTGTTAAAAGAACAAAAGATATTTCTATTAATATTTACTATCTAGAAAAAAAATCAAAAAATAAACATATAATTGTACCATTAGAAATAACTAAAAATGAAAAAACTAATCATATAGATTTGTTGTATTTAAGAGAGGATATTGAAAATAAAGGTCATTATTGTTGGATTAAGGATTTATGGAAACTTTGTGGAAGTCAAATGACAAAAGATGGTCATAAAAGATTTTTATGTAAAATGTGTTTAAATAGTTTTGATACAGAAAATAAGTTAAATGACCATAAACATTATTGTGCTAATAATAAAGCTGCTAAATAGTTCTACCAGAACCTCATAATAAAACTTTAGAATTTAAGAACTATAATAATTCCTTAAGAATCCCTTTTGAAGTTATAGCTGACTTTGAAGCTACACCCTAACCAATATACACATGTCAACCAAATGATACAGAAGCTTTTACAAAATGTTATCAAAAACATATACCTAATAATTTTTGTTATTATATTAAATATAGTAATGGTGATTATAAGCCCCCCGTGGTATATTCTGGTCCAAACGTAGCTCAAGAATTTATTAATTGTATAAAAAATGAAGAAAAAGCTATTTCAAAAATCTTATATTATAAAACGTGAAAAATGGTTCGCCCGTTTACCGCCAGCGCTAGGTGTACTAACCGTAGTTACGTTCACCTTAAAAAGAATGCGCTTCGGTCGCCGCGGCTCGCCGTTATCGCGCCCGTCCGGTTATCAAACCGACGACGTTGGACAACTATACGATTATTACTATTATATTATTATTACGGATTTTATACCTTTTTCCGTATTCGTGTAGTATACGTTATTATTTTACGTACCAAAATTCTGTCGTGTGATCACGACGAGCGTTTGGGTGTAAGACAAATGTCGTTTAATACATATATAGGTATATATTACATATATATATATATAATAATAATGAATATAAATAAAATACACGTAAAACGGATATTGATTACAAATATATTCAAAAGAAAATTAACAAGAATGTCTGTGTGTGTTATGAACTTATGAAATACGAAATAAACGAGTAAAACGATGTATAACGCGAATTCAGTGACGGTTCGGAAATGGTTTAAGTGCTCGAGATTTGACATTAATTTTCAACTCGAACAGTAGTCGATAGAATTAGGCGTTAGGATAGGATAGGATTTAGGCAGGTGTAACGAGATCGAATCCCGCTCCGACAGTAATTCCGGCGGCGCATTGATTAACACTGCTAATCATTTTTTGCATTTTTTTTTCACTTCTTTTCTTAATTAACTTTCTTAATTATTATTTTATATTATTATTATATTATATTATATTATTTTTTATTATATTAAATAGGAGGTTGACTTGCCAAAGTACATTTCTATTATTGATTTGATTTTAAATATTGTTCAATTTGGCACCGTTTTACAATATACATATACTAAAACAGAACTTGACCTGAATGTAATGGAAGCAAATTTTATATTTGTATTTTAAAACAAAATTTAAAAAAAATTGACAATACCTATGTATGTGATAGGCTTATTGTTGAGTCAGTTAATAACATTTAATATTTATTACTAAAGGTCAATTGTACATAACTTTGAGAAACATACTGACCTGTGCTTCATAAATAAAGTATTATATTTTTATTTATAGTGTGTATGGTAATAACATTATATTTTAAATGTTTTAATAAACACCATATAATGCAAATTGTATTAAACATAAGATTTTGCTGATAGGATATTTTTGTAGTAGAAACTTACTAGAAAGCAACGTTTGACATCATGTGAGCAGATAAATTCAAGTATTGTATGTTGCACTCATAATATATTTCATTCTATTTAATTATTGCAGACAAACACCTTAAATAAAAACATTCTTCTGTGGTAAGATTGTGGTAGGATCTGTATACATTATACAGATTAATTACCTATGCTCCTATTGTATAATATTAACCCGTTACTCAACTAAAAAAATATAAATATTTGTGTATAGTTATTTTGCTACAATATTTTAATATTTATGTATTAATTTTCTTTTTGGATCAAACGCATAATATATTTTCAATGTAAAATATACAATTTGGCATCAGTGTTAAAATTCTTTTTGTAATAGTTATTATAGCTACACTGAGTAGGTTAAATTTGTTTAAATAATATATAATATATATATATATATATTATATATGTTACATGAGTACTTACCCTGTGATGAGAATAGGTAGGTACATACCATTTTTTAATGAATTTTACTTACATTGTTCAATATAGCACAATGATGAATTTATTTTATTTATTATATCATGCTTAGATTATGATTGATTATTTTATTATTATTATTTTTATTATTATGAATAAATAGTAGTAGTAGTAGTAGTAGTAACAATAAAATTCCACCTTTACTTTAATACCTACCTAAAAAATTATTAAAAATATACCATACTATAAGTATTATTCTGCATACTGACTGCATACTGTTGTTGGCATGCAAAAATGTATTATACGTGATAGCTTATAGCAATGTAATACCTATATTATAATAAATATATACCTGTTATTTACCTATTTCTTTAAAATATAATAAAATGTATGATATTATGTATATATGTATTATGTACATTAACTTATAACTGATATATGTTTAATTAATAAGAGTCACTCGAAGAGTTTGGTACGTTAGGCAGATTACATGTTACCAAGTGTTGTTAAGAGTTAATTTGTTTGTCTTAATATTTGCAATACAGTTATTACAATACCTTTAACTCATAGGTAGGTACCTAGGAGCTTCAATAGGAACTTGGTGTGTCAAATGTTGATCACAACGTTGTTACATTTATTATATAATATATATTATCTTTATATATTATTAAAACGTAAGGCGATTTCTTGTGACAGTTATATCTGAAGTTCTACTGAGCCGATTTTCACGATTTATTTTTTAAACGAAAGTATTCGGTGTGTAGATGAGCCATCAAAAGAGAAAGGTCAAAAAAAATAATTATTTAAATAGATATTAGAAGCATAAAGTTTGCCGTATGTTACATAGCGATGCGCGTTGCTTGCCGTGCACACACACACACACACACACACACACACACATATCTTTAGAACCCCCACTACTTTAGTGGCTACTGCAGTACCGTTACGTCATCGTCGGTAGTGGCGACGACTGTATGGTGTAGGTACTAGGTACTACTATCCCCTTCCCACTACTCCTATATAATATGCTACTGCGTTATCGTTATTTTGAATTTTCGATTCCGTCAAAAATCTGTCTGGTAGAACTTCAGATATAACTGTCATAAGAAATCGCCTCACGTTTTAATAATATAAAATATATTATTATTTATTTATATATTATATGTAACTATATTTATATTTAACTATTAATTTTATTATTCACAAAATGGAATATAAATTTATTAATTCCCATATAGGCGATGGACATTGTTTATTTCATTCCGTAGCATTTGCAATATTCGGTATAAATAAAACTACGTAATAAATAATTGGGAAATTTACAAAAAATTCATCATTGGTGATCCTTTGTATAGATTACCTATTTATAATTATAACGATTACGAAAATTTAATGAGCACTGATGGGCGATGGCGAATATGCTGGTCACGTTGAACTTGAAAGCATTAGTCATATCTTTATCCAGATTATACATTTCGTGTGTATATAGATCTAACGTTCTTACTGAGTTTGTTGATTATGGTTCAGGTGTTACTATGTGTAATTTACTTTTTTTTGCCCCTGTGACGCAGGATATTATTGTGTTTTAGTTTTTGGTAATAATACAAATATTAAAAATTAATTTATTCTACCAAAAAAAATAAATGCAAACGCTAAAAGGAAGCGTAATACTCATTCTTTAACTGGGAGACGTGAAAGAAAAAAACGCAATAAGAACAATTTATATCAAAATCAGATTGCATTTAAATTAGGTTATAAATGCGCTTTATCTCATAATATATCTCATGTTACTTCCTATGATTTGGGTAATTTATCGTTTAAATACGAGCATTGTTATTCTTTAAACTTCGAATTCTAAATTATTAATATACATATTCATAGAAATTTTCATTAGAGCATTATTATAAGTTATAACTACTAAGTATTGATATAGGTATATATTATTTATATATAAATAAATAAAAATATTCTACTATCCTATTTGTTTTTACTTGTAACCCGGCACCGACGGTTAATTCAGCTAGTATTACTATTATACTGTGAGAATCATAATAATAATGAGTAAACATAAAACTATTGATGTACCAATACCATTACCAAACGCTAAATATCAACACTAACCTTACCTACAATAAAACGTTGCAGACACTCAATAAATTGATTTCTTAAGGGGATTCGATACCGTGATTTTCTGTTTTTGTCTAATGCACGCGCGACATGGGATTTTAGACGGATCCTTTGCCAATCATACCAATTGATCTAACGAAGCGATAAGAATTCTGAAAACAGATTTAAATTTGTCGTCAAGTCTATTTGGAATCGACTTTCTCACATTTTTGATATTTTCCTCCAAATTTCTAAGAAAATTATGTTAAAAAAGAGTAATTAAAAATTTCCGTATTTCAATTTTTGGAGAAGTTAAAATCAAAAAGTCAAAAATCTGGGAAAGTCAATTTCAAGTAGACTCAATGACTGTTTCAAATCTTTTTTTAGAATTCTTATCGCTTCATTGGATCAATTGGTATGATTGGCAAAAAATCCGTCTAAAATCCTATGTCACGCGTGTGTTAGACAAAAATAGAACATCACGGTGTCGAATGCCCTTAAAACTAACATGTTCTATCGATTCAATGATGATTCATTTAAAATGACCTATAGGCTACACAAATACCTGAATTGATCGAACTTATGCTTTGCTGTATATGTGTCAGTTGTATGTGTAGGTATGTATATATAACCAAAAAACATTAATTAAATAATATACATCTTTGAATAAATTTGATATATTAAAATAGCATATATTATGGTCTATAGTTTTTTTTTCTATACCTACTAAGGATAATATATAATACAATAAGAGAATATGACATATTTTAGATAAATACATTAAAAAGACAATTAATAAGAACATCCAAGCTTCATCAAGGTTTTACGCAAAGTTACTAATAACTTTCAAGTTTCAAGACTAAAAAATATAACACTTTTATAACATAATGTAATAAATGCAGGGCCTTGCACCCGATTTAACCCGAACCCCTAACACCCCTAAACACCTTTAAAAATCAAAACACCCGAAACCCATATAACCCGAATAATTCTGTTTTCAAAAACACCCGTATTAACCAAAACCTGAATAAATATTCTGGTTAACCCGAAATCCCGAATAATTTTTTTTTCATTCTTCATGCGACATATCATTTCGTATGTATTTCTTGTGGCGAGTTCGATTTTGTAGCGTTAGATAATCAATAATAATAATAAAAGGAAAGGAACAATCTTACAAACAATCATAGGTAATTTCTTAAAAATAAAATCCATTAAAATGTTTAATAATTTAATTGATTCTGATTAAAATATTAAGTACTTATTTAATTATTTCTTATACCTATTGGCTATTATATGATATAATTTATTACTTTATTAGTAAAATAAATCCAAATATAAGCAATAGCAATATAAAATACTAAAATAGACGTGGTCTCAACAAAACTGAACGTATTGACAGTCGTGACCAAAATACCAAACACTAATAGCTAATAATAACTTGTGTTATTTCATTATTTGCGACGAACTTCCCAAGTGGGATTACCTATGTCATATAATGTCTAATTTAGTAACTCGAATATCGTAATACGCGGCTATATTTATTATTTCCCTGTTTTTCGGTAATCACGAAATCATAATTTTTATTTTATTTGTCTATGGTTCAACAATCAGCGCCCCTATGGCCATATATTTTAAACATTTTAATATTTTATTATTTATTTATATCTATCGACTTGGCATGTGGTAAATTGTACATTATTGTAATTTGCGTCACATTCGGTCTACGAGTCTACGACGCACCACTCACTACGTACTCAATTTTCAATTTTATTATTAATTGATAATTCATCGTACAATTTGTAAGTACCTATATATTTTTTATATTACCTTTTAGTTATAGACTATAGTATAATAATATTCATAATATTTATAAAGATTAATTTTTTTTAATTTTTATGTCATCACAAAATAATCAATACCTATTTTATTGTATAGATACGTTACATTATGCAAAATTAAAATATCAATCTGTTGTAACTGTTGATTTTGCAAAATATACCTATTCATTATGTTTTTGTATTTACTTTTAAATGAGATTTGGCTCTAGCAAGTTCACTATTATTTACTACAGAAAGCCTTGTAAACATTTTGATTTTTGATGACTGTTTTTTGTTTGCTTATCAAATAAAATTTTTCTGAATATTTTTAATAAGTACAATTTTTTTTTTTAAATATGCTAGTATGTTATTTAAGTCCAGTACCTATTTAAATTTTAGACATGTTATAGTAAACACTTTAATAATAATTAATTTGGTATAAAGATTTGCTGTATTTTTAAGCTGTTGGTTATTTTTTTGTTAATAGTAATACAGTTAGGTACACATCAATTAAATCTACTATTATACATAAGTACTTAATAAGTACTACTTATATACTTTTAAATTAATATTTTATTATTATTTCACTGGTCAGTGATCAGTAATTATTAATTAACAAATATATACCTACTTTATAGTAGTATATCTATCTATACATTTTTGTATGGATATGCCAATAATATTTGTCTTAGGTATATTTTGACTGATTTACATTAATTTATAGAAAATGCCAAGAGCTAAAAAATCACCGGTCCACAAATACTTTAAATTTAACATTAGTTCTAAAAAATCAATATGCCAAATTGAAGAATGTGGTACTGAATTGAGCGGAAATCATGCTAAAAACCTTGAAAGGCATATTGAAAGTATACATTATCCTTTGTACTGCAATATTTTTCTAAAACAATTAAATAAAAGAACAAATGAAGATCAAAATACAACATCTGCTTTAAAATCAAAGAAATGTATCGATGATCAAACACTTACTAAGGTAAAAGTTCAAAGAAATGCATATTATAGTATTATATATAAAAATATATTAATTGTTTTATAATAACTTTTTATTTTAGGTACCTACCACATGTAGGTTCTAATACAATTGGCACAAAACAATGCACATTAGACAATGTTATAGTCAAAAAGACTATCCATATTAAGACCAGTCGAGAAATACTTTTGAATGCATGCACAGAAATGGTCACTGTAAATGGAAGGCCCCTAAGTATAGTAAATGATAGTGGTTTTAAAAAAATTATTAACCCAATACTTGAAAGTTTTGGCAATACATTTTCAATCGATCAAAGAAATGTAAGGAAAAATGTTATTGAAACGGCTAACTTGGTCGTCAATGATTTGAAAAATCTGGTGAAAAATCGTATTCTTAGTTTAAAAATTGATGGTGCCACACGTTTGGATAAATCAATTCTAGGGATTAATGTACAATTTATTTCTGATGAAAGTACACTTGTTGTTAAAACATTAGCAATGATTGAACTTACAGAATCGCATACAGCAAACTATCTAAAAAAAAAGGTATTATGTTTTTTTAACATATTAATAGGTATATTATATTATATATTTATATGTTAATAAATTATTAAATTAGCTGATATATTAATTCAACAGGTACTTGAAGTTCTAAACAAGTATGATATTAAACAACAACAAATATTGACAATAACTACCGATAATGCATGTAATATGGTAAAAATGGTAGAATGTATGAGCAATATTGAAAGAGGTAAGATAATTTTCATAAATTTAATACCTATCTTGACATAAAACCAATTGTACAATAATATAATTAGCAGTTGCTGCAAATGTAGGTGATCATATATTGATGTAATATACTTGATTATATATATGTTATGTGTTAAAAGTTTTAGAGTTAGAAAAAAAAATGTGTAGTCTGTTATCACTAATATGATTTAACACTAAATATATTTTAAAATTTAAAAATATTAATTTGAATTCCTTATAATAGATCATTTTTATTTCAGATGAATTTTTGATTGAAAATAATAATATGGAATCCATTTCTAATGATACCACTGAACATATTGATGATGACAATGTAGAGACAGTACCTATGGACAATTTTCCAGAAGTTAGGCTTTGTCCAGAAGAAATAAATGGTCTCTTGGGGGAATTAGATACAGAGACAACAATTGATCATCTTCAATTAGAAAATATTGAAATGGAATTTTTAACTGATATACATATTGTTGATAATGAACCCAAACCAGTTACCGTATCAATACGTTGTAGTGCACACACACTACAATTATGCATTGAAGATGCATTAAAAACTAGGAATTCAAGTTTCATTATTTCCAAAGCTCGTTCGGTAATTAAATTTCAATTTATAATTTTTATGTACATAGTAATGTAGATACATCAACATCATAATGAATATATTAGTGGCGTTAGTGCTATTCTTTTAAGTGTATTTATATTTTATTGTTAATCTATGTTTGTCATCATTCTATAAATTTTGAGATTGGTGTAGGCAATTACATGTTATACAATAAATAGGTATATTAATAAGGTAATAGGTTATATCTCATAAAATATTTGAAAGTATCCAACACCCATTTTAGTTGTTATATTTTAATAGGTACACTAAAAATTTGAATTGAAAAAAATTGATGAGAATTTGACATTTCTTGATAGATTCATATATTGTGTACCTAGTAATATAGTATTATGTATAATTTTTCTTCTTATGTAACTCATGATTTAGGCAGTTAAAAAACTCAGAACACCTACAGTAGCTGGAATATTAAAAAAAAATGAAACAAAAAAGAGCTATTATTGATGTAGAAACACGCTGGTGTAGTAAATTTGACATGTTGAAACGCCTTTTAGATTTAAAATCCACATGTGTTGATTTATGTGATACCTTTAGGGAACTAAAGCTTACTGAAAATGAGTGGTCATCAATTGAAAAAATGGTACATTTTAATTTTCTCTTAAAATAAAAACCTTAGAAAATTAACATATTTTTTGAAAGATTTATACTATCATTGAAAATATATGTTAAATTGTAAAGTAATGTATTTAAATGTTTTAGCTTCAAGCATTATCACCTGCCAAAACAGCTACTATTGAGCTACAGAAAGAAAGTTTAACATTAGGAGATTTTTTTGGTGTATGGTTAAAGTGTTATACTTGTACCAAATTAGTGGATTCAGGACTTGCTAATGACATTATTATAGCAATGGATACCAGGGGATCGGTTTTGAAAAATAATTCTGTGTTTTTAGCAGGTATTTAAATCTTTTATCTATTACTTTTAGATTTTTACTGTACAATTGTTTTAATGTAGGTATACAATTTTTATATTTTTTAGCAATTTATTTGGATCCAAGATTCCAATGGTATCTTTCTCAAACTGACAAATATGCAGCTAAATTATTATTGAAAGATATTTGGACAATAATGATGTGGTTAGAAACTGGAATCGAAAGTAATATTTCAGTTCCTCCAATCGAAAGTTCTGTTGATGATTCCTTGAATGATGATTTGGAACAGTATATTAGATCACAGAGTTCAGCTTCAGACTCATTAAATTTAAGTTTTTCATTACAAAATTCAAATTCGATGTCTGATATAAGACGTATAATAGATGATTTTGACAATATTCCTAGACTTCATCACTCAACAAATATTGTAGAGTATTGGAGGAATTTTATAAGCAGTAAACCAGAATTGCATAAACTGGCAATGGTGTTATTGGCAGTACCTGCGACACAAGTATGTTTTATCAGTCTTTAAAAGTTTAAATTCATTTTTTTTAAAACAATTTTTTATGCAGGTATCCGTTGAACGTGCATTTTCAGGTTTAAAATTTATTTTATCTGATTTAAGAAGTTCATTAAAAACAGACATGTTAGAAAATATTCTGATGATAAGAAACAATCATACATTTAAATAATGAATTTATACTTATGTTGTGTTATTTACAGCTTACACATTCTACCTTCTACAAATTAATTAATATTACAGCTACTGTAAAGTACAGTAATATTTGTTATTTATTATAATTATACATTTATACATAATTTAATGTACGATTTGTTAACTAGTTTGTTTATTGTAAAAAACAGTTTTTGTACCTACCTCTTTTTTATAGTTTTATGTTTAAAATACATTATTAGCATTTTACCCAACAAAATAAAGTTGTTTTCATTACTTAATATAAAATGTATTATAGTAAAAGTATTAGGTATTTATTTTTAATTGTTATTACCGTAGATCAATGGCGTTAGTCATATTTTATATTTTAATAACAGTTATAAGATAACTTATATAGGAACCTAATAACTAATTAAATAACATAGTATTTAAATAGTCATTGAGCTCCAGCTCTGGTTAGAAGTTAATGTAGGTATTTGTCAGATTATCTGAGTTACACAATATCAATGTTTAAAATAGTAAACAGATAAGTATTTGGAAACTTATAATATAATGTATGTTAAGAACTTAAGGTACATAGATATAAAAAAATGAGTGACGTGGACTATAATGCTTATAATAAAACGAATAGGTAGTTAAATAATTAGTTTCCAATTGTCTTATTTCTTATAGTTCATAGAAAAAGGTAACTTCTGTACATTAATTAACCTAGTTTAGTTAAAAACAAATGTTGCGAATTTGTGTAAAACATTTATATTTTATTATAAATAACATAAACATGAACACTTTCTATTTTTTTTTTTTGTGGGGGGGGGGGGGTCATCAAAAGTTCTGTTTTATCCAGATTTCTCAGCACCCATATTAACCAATATTAACCCAAATAATAACGGTTTTGAAAACCCAAATGTTTGTTTAAATTTTTTATTCGGGTTTTTGAACACCGAAATACATCCAGCACCCAAAACCCGAAACCCGAATAAATGATTCGGGTGCAAAGCCTTGAATAAATGTATTGTGGGTTACTATAATCACCATACTTGCATTGTCCTACTTGAGGGGTTCAGTTACATATAAAGTATTTTAAATTTTTAGCAATTAAAAAATTCAGATTTTATTAATTGCATCCACATAGTTTGCAATTCGACAAAGTCGGATTGCCTACCAAACTGATTTAGTTGTGTATAAATCGATTTACCCAAAATATAAGGTGTTAAAATTTCGTTCGACTTAAACTTTTTCTCCTACAATACAACATCAGACTTTCGACGTCAGGAGGTATAACAATCCGCCGTAGGCGGATTACCCAGCACAACTATCGATTTGCACTGGTTGATGACTAATTGCTAGACCCTCAATTACCATTATTTTATTTTTTATTTTATTCTCATGCAAAAAAGCACCAGGCAAACGATACGATATGTATCCAATCCATAATTGCTCAGGTATCTATTTGGCCCGGTTGAGGACTGATGGCTAGACGCTCAATTACAATTTTGGAAATGTTATTAATTTTTTTAACATACAAAAAAGAACCGGGCAGGCGACGGGACGCGTTATTACACCAAATGATGACTGATAGCTAGACACTCGATTATTACCATTTTCGGTACACATTTAATCTTTTTGAATTCAAACAATCCCCGGGCAAGCTTCAATACAAACTTTTACACCGAATGATAACTGATTACTGATATCTCACACTCATAGTAATCAACCCTATAACAATTTTACTGACCGAGTTCTAGACACTCGACTACCATTTGCAACCGAATTTCCCTTGAAACGATTTTCACTCGACCCCCTCGAAGGCGCCGGAGGCGGCTTCTACTAGCCTGGAATCGAGGCACACCAGCCGCTAGTCTTATATTATAAAACGGTAAGGAGTTCGCCCGTTGTCCGCCAAAGCGCTGGGTGTATTTTGAGTGTTCTCCAATCAGAAAATTAAATTTTTTAAGCCCCGCCCACCGATCGGTGTTCCGATTCCGAACCGCCGTTTCGTTATCAAGACATTGTCTTTTTTTTTTATCTTTATTATTATACGTAATACTATTATATTTATTTATATATATACATTTCGTATTATTCGTTTTCGTTATTCCCGTTTCGTTACGTATAAAATATTATTATATATTATTTTTTCTTTTTACGTGCGTATAATATGTAAGAATTATATTATTCGTTTTCGTTTAATTCAATATAAGGATATATATTCATTATTATTATTTTTTCGTTATTTTTTTATATACGTTTATATATATTTTTTTATCACCGCGATTGTTATCAATTGTTATTATATTATTTCGAACATTTTCCGTTTTTCACCGAGTTTCAAAACTTTTCCTACGTTTTTCGGGTCCGTTCTGTTCACGTCTTTTTCAAGCCAGATTGTTCTGTCGATCATATCTATCGCGGTAACAATTACGGCCGCCGAACGACGTTTTTCTTCATTTTTTTTTCCGCAGATTCGTTTCGGTTTTTACTACTGTTCGGTCCGAATTCGTAAAGTGCGCCTTTCGAAAACCGTACACAAATTCGGTTCGTGTGTTTTGGATCGCGGACGCTGACCTCCGTACGAGGTATGTAATCCGTACTTTTTGCTCTGTACTGTATGTAATATATTATTATTACGTGTTTTAGGCCTATTTGTTACTTTTGTCGTCTGCTGCATCGTTCTCTACCGTGTCTACTTCGGCGAAATATAGTACGTACCTATGCATTATTTCATTACTTTATTGTACATATAGTAGTTAAATATAGTTTTTAAACGTGTTGCAGGTCTTCGGAGAGCGGTGATGTCTGTTTCGACGCACAGTTTTCATTTACCGATGTACACTACTTTTTGTTGATTCAATAAACTGCATTATATTTATATTGTTCTGTTGTTCTCGGTAGCTCGACCTTTAGACGCATCTTAGACCATGGGTTGTGCTCTCTAGCATAAAAGTGTTCATCGTCGACGTTTGTGTCGCACAGTACTTGGGTGTATATATATTACATTATTACAATAATACCTATGTGAATGTGATAGGCTTATAGGTTAGGTTATCGATTTTCCCAAAATATAGGACGTTAACATTTTGTTCGACTTAAACTTTTTCCCCTACAATACAACATCAGACTTTCGACGTTAGGAGGTATAGTTGCCCAGCACAACTATCGATTTGCACTGGTTGATGACTAATTGCTAGACACTCAATTACCATTTTCGGTACACATTTATTCTTATTCAATTCAAACAAGCACCGGGCAAGCGTAAATACAAACTTTTACACCGAATGATAACTGATTACTTATAACTCACACTCATGATAATAAACTTAATAACAATTTTAGTGACCGATTTCTAGACACCCGACTACCATTTCCAGCCGTATTTCCCTTGATACGATTTTCACTCGACCCCCTCGAAGGTGCCGTAGGCGGCTTCTACAAGCCTGAAATCGAGGCACACCGGCCGCTAGTCTTATATTATAAAACGGTAAGGAGTTCGTCCGTTGTCCGCCAAAGCGCTGGGTGTATTTTGAGTGTTCTCCAATCAGAAAATTAAATTTTTTAAGCCCCGCCCACCGATCGGTGTTCCGATTCCGAACCGCCGTTTCGTTATCAAGACATTGTCTTTTTTTTTTTATCTTTATTATTATACGTAATACTATTATATTTATTTATATAAATACATTTCGTATTATTCGTTTTCGTTATTCCCTTTTCGTTACGTATAAAATATTATTATATATTATTTTTTTGTTTTTACATGCGTATAATATGTAAGAATTATATTATTTGTTTTCGTTTAATTCAATAGAAGGATATATATTCATTATTATTATTTTTTCGTTATTTTTTTATATACGTTTATATATTTTTTTTTATCACCGCCATTGTTATCAATTGTTATTATATATTTCAGTTATTACTATTATTATTTCGAACATTTTCCGTTTTTCACCGATTTCAAGACTTTTCCTACGTTTTTCGGGTCCATTCTGTTTGCGTCTTTTTCAATCCGGTTTGTTCGCCATCGCGGTAACAATTACGGCCGACGAACGACGTTTTTCTTCATTTTTTTCCCGCAGATTCGTTTCGGTTTTTTCTATTGTTCGGTCCGAATTCGTGAAGTGCGCCTTTCGAAAACCGTACACAAATTCGGTTCGTGTGTTTCGGTTCATCAGGGTTTTCTGCAAAATTACTAATAACTTTTAAGTTTCAAGACTTGAATTTCATTAATTGCGCCAACATATTCTGCAATTCGACGCAGTCGGACTATCAATTTGCACTGGTTGATGACTAATTGCTAGACACTCAATTACCATTATATTATTTATTTATTTTATTCTCATACAAAAAAAACACCGGGCAAACGATACGATATGTATCCAATCCGCCGTGGGTGGATTTCTTAGCCAGGTATCAATTTGCAACGGTTAAGGACTGATAGCTAGATGCTCAATTACAATTTTTGATATATTATTTATTTTTTTAACATTCAAAAAAAAACCGGACAGGTGACGGGACGCGATATTACAACAATTATATATTTTTAACAATTTTAGTGACCGATTTCTAGACACCCGACTACCATTTCCAACCGTATTTCCCTTGAAACGATTTTCACTCGACCCCCTCGAAGGCGCCGTTTAAATAGTTTTGATACAGAAAATAAGTTAAATGACCATAAACATTATTGTGCTAATAATAAAGCTGCTAAATAGTTCTACCAGAACCTCATAATAAAACTTTAGAATTTAAGAACTATAATAATTCCTTAAGAATCCCTTTTGAAGTTATAGCTGACTTTGAAGCTACACCCTAACCAATATACACATGTCAACCAAATGATACAGAAGCTTTTACAAAATGTTATCAAAAACATATACCTAATAATTTTTGTTATTATATTAAATATAGTAATGGTGATTATAAGCCCCCTGTGGTATATTCTGGTCCAAACGTAGCTCAAGAATTTATTAATTGTATAAAAAATGAAGAAAAAGCTATTTCAAAAATATATGATAAAATAGTTCCTATGGAAACGTTGAATGTAGAACAATTAAACAATTATAATAAATCTGATAAATGTCATATCTGTGAAAGATATTTATTAGAATTACCTCCAAGGTTAGGGAAAAAATTTAAAATATTTAACAAGGCTATTGAAAACTATACAAATAATAGGGTGAAGTACTGAAGTGGGGTAATTGTAAATTGGGGCAATTGAAAAAAAAATTATATAAAATAAGGTTATCATTTTTTTTACATTTTATCATAACAGTATGAAGGTATTAACGGTTTTAATACTGGGTATCGGTTGAAACACGAACATTTGAGGTTATGTGATAGTAAAATTAATCATTTCATATCACTTCTAATTTTTTCCGATTGTCGAATGATAGTATCCAACAACAGTCAACCGCAAAACATTCAAAAATGTAAGTATTAAGTTCATTTTTATTTTGTTGTCTTCCTTATTGTGTTTATAATGCAATATTCTTCACGGAAATGTTGTAATACGTTCATATAAAATTATATAATAATATTTACATTTTCCCCCAATAAATTTAATATGGGGTAAATGTAAATTTAAATTCGTGGCAATTGTAAAAATGATTTTATTATAATTTTTACACCTAAAACATTTTTTAATTGGATTTTATTTATATTTAGGGTTCGTAATTATGTAAAGAAAAGGCCAAGTCCTAAATACACTGTAGAAGATGTCGAAAGAGCAGTAAATGCCATTAAAGGACAACGTTATACATATGCTCAAGCATCTGAAGAGTATAAAGTACCAATATCAGTTATATTTCAAAGAATTAAAGGAAGGAAAACTGCGATGAACTGCCTGAATGCTGGTCGTTGTAGTGCATTGACAAAAGAAACTGAAAATGTTATTGAAAAATGTCTATTAGCTAGATCACAAATGGGTCAGCCATGCGATAAAGATGAGCTGAAGGATTTAGTATGTGAGTTTGTACATTTGAACAATTTAAAAACCCCATTTAAAGATGTGTAGTGAGCCGGTCCTGGTGAAGATGGCTCAGCACGATTTAACGACGAAGTCCACTTTGTCGTCTATCTTCTTCAGAGAGTATAGGATATTTTAAGTAAATAAACAACTCGTTTTGGAATTGAAGTTATTTATTAACTGAGACAAAGTAATATAATAATAATAATAATAAAGGCCTAGCCCGATGTGTTGTTAAGTATAGAACAACGCCACCGGTCTAAGCGTACTTGAGGCTTGACTATGTCTAAATCTTAATACTACCATAACCCTTTTTATATTAAACTTATCATGGGCGTAGTCCCAGAATATACGTGTGTGTCATGGTAAACCGGAACACAAGTTTCGTGTTTACTAAGACACGATTATTGAATGCGTATTTGGATTCTAAGAATTCATATAACTAGATCTATAAATAATATAAATAATATACGTATGTCGATTCTAAGAATTCGTATAACAAAAATATAATACTAGATCTATAAATTAGATATGTGAAATTATTGCAAACAGTATCAGCTCAAGGTAATAAAAAGATAGAGTAATAAATAAAGTAATATGGTCGGATTACTACACTCCTCCCCTTTAAGACAAAAATCACTGATTTTTGCATATTTAATATGAAGTTTTCATTTTCGGGTATAGTGGTACAGATTGTTCACCTGGGTCATCATTGTATTGTTCCATAACTAATGGTGGTTGCGAACTTGGTGTTGTCGTAACATTTTGTTCGTTTCGAAAAACTACGGAAACACACCGAGTCATTCTTCTTCTTGCTCTATATTGTTGTAATAAATGTGCAAACATGTTAATCATAAAAAATAAAATTCCACAACCCCCGATGGAAAATGTTATTACTAAAACATATTCATATATTGTTATTTTGTGTTTAAGCTTTTCTAAATCGCTTATGTTATTGTTTAAAAATTGTAAGTAACTATGTGTATTTGAAACTGCGTTTAAATCGTCCATTCTGTTGTTAATTATGTTTTTGGTTTCCATTGTCGCTAAATTTGTTAGTTTCATTTCTGGTTCTATTATTGAATTTGGTATGAAATCTGGGTAAGGTTCTTGATTAATTCTCCCTGGAATTAATACATCACGTGTTGCGTATCCTTTGCATGTGGAGTTCAGGCGTAAAATACCTACTCCTTCTATTGTATGACTGCTCGATTCTTTATCAGAGTCACAAGTAACGAAAACTGTTTCTCCACTTGATGCGTATAACCAAGCGTTTTGAAACTCAAGTTTGTGAAAAATAGTCGTATTTATCTGTATTTGTCGTATTTCGCAGCTTTTCGGTACTTTAACTGGATCTTGTAGTAATTGTATTTCGCATATTGGTCTTGTGCTTCTAGGATGTAAAGGATTAATTTCAGGACATAAAAGGAAATTATGAGCTGATTTACATGCTGAGTAATGAAATTGGTCATAAGTTGTATACAATTCTTTCGTTTTGCTAATTGCTAAAAAGTTATAACTAGGCTTAATATAAATACAGTTTGTTAGTTTACATACAGGTTTAGGTATTAAATGATATAATGTTAGTTCATTTTGATATACTAAAGGTAACGTAATAATAAATACAATTCTGTTATCGGAACAATATACTGTCAAATCTGAGAGTCTGAGTAATTCGTAAGCGTTTACTAAGTCAAGTTCGATTGGTAGTTCTGTCCCTGATGGTAAAGATACTTTAATATCTCTTAATTGTTCTAAAAGATCGTTTGGTGGTAACAAACTTGGATGCATTTGTCCTACTCTAGTCATTTGAATTGTTTCCAAAAGTGTGTTAGTTTCATAAATATATTTAGTAAGTATTAGATTTGCGAAATTAAAATGCATCGAAAGGTAGTTTTTCATAAATTGGTCAATAGTATTATTTTTAAGGTCATCTAACCTTAATTCTACGTTCCTAATTTTTAAATCTTCCTGGTCTTGGTTTAAACGAATAATTTTAATTTGTTCTTCGATAAGTTTGACTTGGTTATCGTTATTGCCAGTGAATCGATTAATAATTGTGTTAAATTTATTCATGCATTCGGTATTGCATAAGCCGAACAAAAGTCGTGCCGTCTTGCTTATTTTGTCAACAATACTACGTTTGTTTTTTGATTTAAAACCTATTGAAGAAAAGACTAGATCTTTTTTATGTTTAATCTCATTAAAAAGTTTTAAAGTAAATGGTAAAAAGTCCCCACAATTGTTATCTATGTTTTTTTTAATTGCTGCACACATTACTTCAGTGTCATTTATAAATTGGTCAATTTTCCCCCAACATTGCTCATATGTTGTTATGTTAACGTATGCGGTAAGTTCCCAAGTAGTGGTTACTATTTTAATTGGTCCTCGATTTTCGTAATAGATACCCGATTGTTGTGAGAGTTTGTCGTCAGTAAATCGTTGAGTGTTCACGCCGACATAAAAAAATGTCAGTGTAAATAAAATCCTGAAACAATTTAATGTGTTAGGAAAAAGGTCTTACCATTCTTCTGTTAAGTAATTAACTAAGTTATTGTATTTGATACGTCTAATAAGTTTGTCAAAAATACATTTCGTTAAAATTACATCGGTACATGGGTCATGTAATTCTACTGAAAACTCGTGTTTAGCACCGCATATTAGCGTATGCGTTTCATTTAAATTAAGCTGTCTACCGGGTTTGTCTAAAGTGCCTACGGGCGATTCATGAATTATTGTTTTATCCCGTTCATCGATTAAGCGTATTACATAATTATTATCTAAATGAACATCGTACGTTGTTATGTTAAGTAGCACGTACTCAAGGTTAAGTTTGCTCAGTATCTTCTTATCGGTTTCTCCGTTCCACGTAACGAAAACTGGTTCCGTTTTATTTCTTTTGACGTATGCGTTGATGAAATCTGTGTTCAATGTGTTATTAGTTGCGTGCATACTGTCGTATAGTTGCGCAAGGGTAACATACATTAGTTGTTTGTTTTTCTCTTTAAAAATCCGAACAACAGAGTCCACCGTTTTTCTAAACTGGTCGTGGTCGAACTTAATTACTTGGGAGTCCTTTGTAAATACTAATGGTTCTCCCTCTAATTTCTTAACCTTGAAACGTTCTAAACTATTTGAAATGGCCCCGGAGATTACTACTAAATTTGTCCGATCTGTATTTGTAAATTCGAAGTCGATGATGAAAAAATTAAAGGTCGGTTGTCTAAAAATGTAAAAATAATAAAAAAAAAATTATAAAGTTGTTTCAAAATATTTTTTTGTATTATTTTTGTGGATTCTATAATCCTTTTTGCCTTTCTTTATTGTTAAATTTTCATTTCCATGCACATGTGTGACTTCGAAAGGTCCCGTCCAATTTCGGCTTAAAGTGTTTCTTTTATTTTGTTCTTTTATTAATACCTTGTCTCCCACATGTATTTCTATTGGGTTGCATGTTTTATCATAATTTTGTTTGTTGTCAAGTTTCTTTCCAATTAGATTGTCCCGTGCGAGTTTCTGAGTTTCTTGCATTACTCTTTTTAAATCTAACGCGTAATTTTCGTAATTATATTGTGGCTCGGGTTCTTTGAAAAAAGTGGTCGGTATATTAGGTTTTTTACCAAAAATTAATTCGAATGGTGTAAATCCAGTAGAAGTGTGAACTGTTGTATTATATGTGAACATTGCGTAACATAATAAATTGTCCCAACTATTGTCTTTGTCGACAAAACTTCTAAGGTATGTTTTTAACGTTTTATGGGATCGTTCTAAATAGCCATTGGTCTGTGGATGCCACGGAGTGGTCTTATGTTTGTCGATGTTTAATAATTTACATGTTTGTTTAAAAAGGTCTGATAAAAAGTTAGTTCCACAGTCGGTTAATATAGAATTTGGTATTCCGTATATGCATACGAAATATTCCACGAAAGCTTGTGCAACCGTTGTTGCGTCCGTGCTAGGTAGGGCCATGGCCAGAGCATAACGACTCAACTCGTCTTGAATAGTTAATATATACGTATTTTGCGACGGAGTTATGGGCAATGGTCCTACTATATCTAAACAGATACGTTCGAACGGTCTATTAGCTGTGGTTGTTATCATCATTGGTTGTTTAGTTTTACTATGCGATTTTGTCTTTTGACAAATGTCACATTTACGTATATAATCTTTTACGTTCCCCTTTAAGTCTTTCCAGTGGTAATGTAATTTCATGCGTTTAATGGTTCTGGAAACTCCCGAGTGTCCCCCTAATGGAGTGTTATGATATTCAGCGATGATCGCTTGTTTTTCTTCGTCGGAAAATTCCTGTTCTCTATATATAATAATTTTAATATTTGTTTCTTTAAAAATGTATTTAAACATTTTCCTTATTCTTTCGAAACTGGTTAAAGTCGTTAGGCCTTCCATTCGTATGGTTGAGAAATTGTCTATTTGGTTGTCTATACAGAACCCCTTAATGTCCGTGATTATTTTATAGTATTCTTGGCCACTGAGCTCTTTGTTTGTATTAGGCATTTCGAAAAGTATAACTAATCGGTCATCTGATTTATTTATAATAAATTGTTTTGTAACATCAAAAACTGGATTTGGAATATTTTTGCTTATTAAAATTTCTCGTATCGCCTTATGTGTTATTATTCCGTTATTAGGTATTGGTAAGAACAGGTTTTCGCTTTGTGTAGCGTTCAAAATACTTCCGTCGACCTCCGAAAAGTTTGAATTTATGATAGCGTGTTTTTCTCGTGACTCGAAATCTACGAAACTGGTTTCGCTATTTACCATGCGTATCCGTGATAAACAGTCGGCATTAGAGTGTAACGACCCCGATCGATAAATGATCTCGTAGTCGTACTCAGATAATTGAAGGCGCCACCTCATTAGTTGTGATGAAGCGTCCTTTAATCCGAATAAATATGTAAGTGGTCGATGGTCAGTAATAATAGAAAAATTGCGTCCATAAAGGTACGGTCTGAAATGTTTTACGGCCCAAATAATGGCCAAAAGCTCTTTTTGTATAACACTGTAATTGGTTTCTGCTTTATTCAATGTCCTACTAGCATACGCAATAGGTTTTTCGTGCGACGACTCGCCTTGGGATAGTACTGCGCCTATAGCAAATTGACTTGCGTCGGTCATTAATTTAAATTTTCCTTTCTCCCAATCTGGATAAGTTAGTAGTGGTGGATTCATGAGTTTATTTTTTAATTCCTCGTAAGCGTTATCGCATTTGTCCGTCCAACAGAACGGTACGTCTTTTTTAAGTAAATAGGTCAGTGGTTTTGCGATTTTTGCGAAATTATCTACGAACCGTCTATAATAATTTAGTAGTCCTAGAAAAGATTTAATATCTTTAGCATTTTTTGGTTTCGGATAATTTTTGATACATTCGATTTTACTTGGATCGGGAGAAATCCCGGTCTCGTTGATTACATGTCCTAAATACAATACTTCTTTTCTTAGAAAAGAACATTTATTAGGTTGTAATTTTAATTTATGTAAACGTAATCGATTAAAAACTTGTTTAAGTTTTTCTTGGTGGTCCCGCAGGCTGGATCCGTGCACAACAATATCGTCGAGATATGCCGTACACATTTCCTCTAAGCCAGCTAATACAGCGCGCATTGCTCGTGTAAACGTTGCTGGTGCTGAACTTAGACCAAAAGGCATCCTAAGAAATTCATAATGTCCGGATTTACTAGAAAATGCGGTTTTATGTGTATCCTGCGGGTCAATATAGATCTGATGATAACCACTTGCTAAATCGAGCGTTGAAAAATAGTTTGATGATCCTAAAGAGTCAAGGATTTCGACTAAATTGGGTAAGCCATAAGCTTCGTTTTCGGTTACTTCGTTAAGTTTCCTAAAATCCACGCAAATTCTTAATTTTGGTTTTCCATTTTTGTCTAAATTTTTCTTTTTCACTACTACTAACGGAAAGTTAAATGATGACACTGAATTTTGTATAATTTTATTGTCTTTCATTTCGGTAATTTGTTTTTCAATTTCTTGTTGGTATGCCCAGGGTAACCGGTAAGGTCGAATATTAATTGGTTTAACACAGCGAGGTGTTTTAATCGAATGAGTTACTACATCGGTAGCGGTCAATTGGTCTCCTTCTAGGAAAAATATGTCAGAATATTCTATGCATAAGTTTATTAATTGTTCACGTTCCTCTACGTTTAAATGGTCGGTATTAATAAGTTCCGTAAGAGTACGAATGCGTTCTCGCCCACTAGTCCCCTGGTTATTGGTGATAGTTAATACTTGTTCTTGATATGGTTCCCATTTTAAATTACTAGTGTTTAATTCTTCAATTATAAAAGGTTCTTCGGAAATGTTGATTATGTTACTTATAATTTTGTTATCTAATACTGGGCTCAAGCTATTAGCGATTATAAAGTTTTGATTTAATTCTTGATTTTTAATAGTCACTAGTTTATGGTCAATAAATTCGTCCGCGGAGATAGCTAACACACAATTACTACGCGGCGGTATAATTATGGGTTGCGCTGTAGGCGGTTTACATTGTGGCATCATAAACATATCACGACTAAAATCTAACACTATGCGGTTGTCCTTGATAAAATCTCTGCCTATAATACCTGATTCGGGTACTCGGAAATTGTTGGCTACAACATCGAATTTGACATAAAAATCCACCCCTTCTATGTTAATAGTTGTTTTTAATGTCCCGAAGGTAGTTACTGGGTTTGCCGTAATACCACTAATTGTACGTTTTTCACTTTCGTTTATTACGATATTTTTTTTTAGTGCGGATATTTTAATGAGGCTCATATCGGCTCCCGTATCCACGAATAATTTTATTGTGGTAGGTTCAAAACTGGTAGAAGTGCATTTAACGTGTTCCCTTTCCATGTATGTAATAGTTCTAACATGATTTTCGATTTCGCCTACGGTACGATTTACATTGTTGTTTTTACTGGTCGAAGCTTCGCCCTGCTCTTTTTTCTTTTTTTCGTTATATATTCTCTTACGACATTCGTTAATGACGTGATTCTCTTTTTTACAATAATGACAAACTTTAACTTGATTTTCGGAATTTTTGAAATTTTTATTTTCGGACTGGTTTTTAAGACTTGTTATTTTATGTTCACTAGTTCTACGTTCGTTACTATAATGTCCGTATCTACGACAACGGTGACATTGAATTTTACTTTTATCGTTAGATTTCTTTACGTATTTATTTCGATTGTCTGTTTTATATTCAGGTTTTTCATTAAGTTTTTCTTCCTCTACTGCCAAAAATACGGCTTCCTCAAAAGTGGGTACCTTTGTAGCTTTTAAAATTAAACGGATATCAGACTGAATACCCGCAATAAATACAGCTAAAGTTTGAGTTTGGATAATTTCGGAAATGACTTTGGCTTCAGCCGTGGTTTTACTTAAAGTTAGCGCGGTGGTTAATTCATGGGAAATTTTTTCTACTCTGTCCGCGTATTGTTGTATCGACTCTTTGTCATACTGCCTACTTTGGTTAAATTGTTTTTGCAAAAATTTTACTGAATGTGTTTTACCGAAAATGGTAGTTAAATGTGCTTTTAGTTCCTCCCATGACGTTATTTCTCGATATTTAACTGCGTCACTTGCTTTATCGGTTAATTGGGAAACTATTGCGTCGAGTATTATAGGTTTAATTTTTTCGTCTACAGAATTCGTATAACAAAAATATAATACTAGATCTATAAATTAGATATGTGAAATTATTGCAAACAGTATCAGCTCAAGGTAATAAAAAGATAGAGTAATAAATAAAGTAATATGGTCGGATTACTACAGATGGTAGACCAGGCGATGACTGGTATTATTCGTTCATGAGACGACACCCATCATTAACTTTTAAAAAACCAGAACAGCTTCAGAAATTAAGAAAGGATGCTAGGAAGCCTGATATTATATATAATATTTATAGTAAACTCAAAGAAGTGTATACAACAAATAACATAACCCTTTTTGACGATGAATTCGTATTTAACTGCGACGAAAGTGGATTTTTAACAGACCCATCAAAGTTAAAAGCTATTGGGGAAAAGGGTAAAACACTTAGTCGTGTGTCTGGCGGTTCTGGTAGAGAATCAATATCAGTTTTAGCCTGCACTTCTGCAAATGGGTCTTTCTTGCCCCCCTTTATTGTTTTCAAAGGTGGTGCAGTTCAAGCACGTTGGACATCCGAAAATGCTTATCCTGGAACTCTTTATTCAACATCTAAAAATGGCTGGATGGAAGAACCATTATTTTTCAACTGGTTTGCGACTATGTTTGTTAAAAATATTGAAACGTTAAGAATTTCCAAAAATAAACCCAACCAAACTGCTGTTTTATTATTTGATGGCCATTGTTCACATATAAGTCTGCGTATTTTAGATTTGGCAATTGAAAAAAATATAGTTTTAGTAAAATTTCCCAGTCATCTTACTGACAGACTACAACCATTAGACAAATGCGTTTTTGGGCCTTTAAAAACAGAGTGGAACAAATTATTGATTAAGTTTGGGAAGCAAATGGTAGGAATAGGTATTGGTCGATTAACAAAGGGTAAATTTTCTGAAATTCTAGGAACACTGTGGTCAACATCGATGAAACTTGAAAATATAGTATCTGGATTTGTGTCAACTGGTTTATTTCCTCATGATAAAACCAAATTTCCTGAGAATGAATTTGATCCTATAGACTTGAACAATTACTATAAAAATCTACATGATGACAATTCTGAAGAAAATAATGCAGTATTAAATAATGAATATTATCTAGAAACAACTGATACAGTAAATCCAAATATAGAGGAGCCCATACATTCTTCATTGTCAACAAGTCTTCAAGCATCTTCCTCAAGTATCAATCAGGATGTTTCATTTTCTAATGATATTGAAAATATTTCTTCCAATAATTTAAGCCCAAGAGATATAGTAGGCATTTTTTCAAATCAACTTTTACAGTATAAACAACAAAACTCTACTATTACTGACGTAGCTAAGACACCAATCCCAAGACTGAAGACTGCTAGGTATGGAGAAGTCTTAACAACATCAGAAGTATTAAATAGACTAAAAGAAGCTCAAGAAAAGAAAAATATGAAAAAACCAGCTGGAAAACGTGGTAGGCCAAAGAAACCATTAGAAAACATTGCAGTTACTACAGTAGAAACTTCTAGTGAAGAAGAACCAGAAATATGTAATTTATCAATCTCTTCAAACGATGTCAACGATGACCCACTTGACCTAGAAGAAGTAATATACCAAAAACCTGAATGGTCCTTGATACAACCTGGGGTATACATTTTGGTGGACTTCTTAGGTGGTCCTCGTAACAAGCACCATTATAAATATGTTTGTTGTGTTGTAAGTGTTGATGATGATGATGGGGAGATAATAGTGAAAGGAATGAAAAAAGAAAATGAAGAAGGAGATGAGTTCTCAATTGTGGATAATGATATGTCTACTATTGATATAGAAATGATCCAAGCAATACTGCCAGTTCCTACCATGACAAAGAAAGGAAGAAAGTTGGTTTACAAATTTCCTGGATTTGTCACTGTTAACGAAAAGTGATTTAAGTTTTAAGATGTTATATATTTAAATTGTTATAACCTACTTATCAAAAGACTGATATAGTTAAGATAACCTTCTTTTGTTGTTCTAAAGTTTAATTTAAGATAAGACATTACTTGTTGTTTTAATTGAATAATTACCAATCAAAAGACTGATATAAAGTATAAGAATAAAGAAATCATGTTAAAATATTACATTTTGTTTTTATTTACATTTGCCCCATGCATTTTGTTATTTAAAATAGGTGAATATAATTATTATTTACAATTTCCCCTGTCACAGTATATGAAATGGGGCAATTGTAAATATGTGTATAATTCACATGAGAGACTCATAATATGATCAGTGATCATTTTATTTCGTTTTGCCCCAGTTAAAATTGAATAGTATTCAGTACATTCAATTTTATTCATTTACAATTACCCCCAAAAAAGTTTAAATAATTTTTTTTATGGGGCAATTGTAAATATTAAATTAAAAATTGAAAAATGTATGTTTTGAATTTTTTTCATATGAAACCTTATATTTTGAAGTGCGATTAATTGATATTAAGCATAAAAGTAAAGAACAAATAAAAAGTAAGAAAAATATTCAATTTTCTTTAAAAATATTGCATAATCTATTTACAATTACCCCACTTCACCCTAATGATATTGAAAATATTAAAAAATATTAAGATAAACTTGAAGATGAAACAAAAAATATAAATATAAATATGAGAAAAGTTCGCGATCATGACCACTTAACTGGAAAATATAGAGGAGCAGCTCATGCTATATGTAATCTTAATCTCCAAAATCCACGTTTTTTTCCAATTGTTTTTCATAATCTTTCAGGTTATGATGCTCATCTATTTATTAAAGAATTTGGGAACGATAATAATTCAATAAAATTAATCCCAAATAATGAGGAAAAATATATTTGTTTTTCAAAAATGATAGCACGTGTAATAAATAAGAAAGGTAAAGACAAAGAAGACAAAGACATAGTAATAATTACAGAATTAAGATTTATTGATTCATTAAAATTTTTACCTAGTTCTTTAGACAAGTTAACAAATAATTTAAGAAATGATTCGAAATTAAATTTAAGAAATAAATTTAAAGAACTTAGTAAATATGTTCCTAAAGAACATTTAGATTTAGTTACAAGAAAGTTAGCTTATCCCTATGAGTATATGAATTGTGAAGAAAAATTTAATGAAACATGTTTACCTCCTATAGAAAAATTTTATAGTCCTCTCACTGATAAAAATATAACGATAGAGGAATATAAAAACTCACAGAAAATCTGGAAAGTTTTTAAAATAAAAAATCTTCGTGAATTCACTAGATTATATAATATGATTGATGTTTTATTATTAGCAGATTTAATAGAAAATTTTAGGGACATTTCTTTAAAGAATTATAAATTAGATCCTCTGTGGTACTACACTACACCAGAATTTGCGCGGGATCGCATGTTAAGAATGACAAAAGTAATATTAGAGTTATTAACAGATGTTGATCAGATTTGGATGTTTGAATCTGGAATTAGAGGTGGTTTATCTCAATGTAGTCAAAGATATTCAAAAGCAAATAATAAATATATGGGAGATAAATTTATGAAAAAGGAGGAATCAATATTTTTACAATACTTGGATGCAAATAATCTTTATGGATGGGCAATGAGTAAATATTTACCTACTGGAGATTTCAAATGGGTTGATAATCTGAATAATTTTGATGTAATGAATATTTCTGATGAATCGTCTAAAGGTTATATTTTAGAAGTAGATTTCGAATATCCTAAAGAACTTCATGATCTACATTCAGATTTCCCTTTAGCACCAGAAAGACATTTTGATAACAAACAACTCACAAAATTATTAACAACTTTGTATGATAAGAAAAAATATATAATCCATTATGAAACTCTAAAATTATATATTAAACTAGGTTTAAAATTAGAGAAAATTCATAGAGTGTTAGAATTTAGTCAATCTTCTTGGTTAAAAGTTTATATTGATTTTAATACTAATCTTAGATCAGAAGCTAAGAATGATTTTGAAAAGGAATATTTCAAATTAATGAACAACAGTGTTTATGGACGTACAATGATGAATGTTAGAAATCATGTTGATATAAGATTATGTTCTGATGCACTCTGCCTAGAAGCATTAATTGCAAAACCAAATTTCTATAAAAGAACAATTTTTACAGAAAATTTAGCTGCAGACCATATGAAAAAAACACAAATATTTTTCAAACAACCAATATATATATAGGAATGTGTGTTTTAGATTTATCTAAATTGTTAATGTACGATTTTTATTATAATTTCATAAAGAAAAAATATGGAAATAGAGTTATATTATTGTATACTGATACAGACTCATTAATATTAGAAATAAAAACTGATGATTTCTACCAGGATATAAAAATTAATTTAGATAATTTTGATACATCTGATTATCCAAAAGATAATATTTATGGTTTACCTTTAGTTAACAAAAAAGTCTTAGGCAAGTTTAAAGATGAGTTGAATGGAAAAATCATGACAGAATTTATAGGTTTAAGATCTAAATTATATTTACATCGAGTCTTAGATACTGAAAAAGAAATTAAAAAAGCTAAAGGTGTTAAAAAAAATGTTGTAGAAAATAAAATATGTTTTAATGATTTTCAAAATTGTTTACTAACAAAAGAACCAAAATATGTTAAACAAAATTTATTTAAAACTAAGAAACATGATATTTTTACTGAAGAACAAAACAAAAAAGCTTTAAGTGTTTATGATGATAAAAGGTTTATTTTGGACAATGGTATTGATACATTAGCTTGGGGACATTATAAAACAAATATAGATAGAAATAATTTTGTAAACCATCTCAATACATTTGATTAATTAAAAATCAAAATAAAAAAGATTGAAAGTTAATATTTTTATACAATGTGTTTATGTATAGTATAAATAATATTAATAATAATAATAATATTTCTATAATTGATTATAGAATTATTGTTTTTCAATTTTCAATTATTAATATCATAAGTTTTATGAAAAATATTTTGGGGTATATAGCATTTCAATTTCATTTATTAATAATATTAGAATTATGAAAAATATGAATAATATAAGTAACAAATATTAATGGTATAATAACATTTTTTTAAATTCTTGTATAAGTACACTTGCTTATAAATTTTAAATATAAAAAATATAAAATTATGTCAACTACTATTTTGAGGATTACATTTGTAAAGGTGATTTCTGATGTTGAATAGGACGGCAATGTTTTAAAATATTTGATATTATTTCTTTAAATACCTTGAGGTCTTGGGTGGTATTTATCCAACCAGAAAGTGATTCTAAAATACATAAATACAAAATCAAATGATTACAACTCAAATAGGTCAAACAAATGTAAAAGAAGCCAAATAATTAGACTAGGTACAATATTTATTGTAAATATAAATATAAATATAAATATACCTACATATAAACATTATACATATTGAAATCATATTTTTGGATCTAAAAAACAATAATCTGTTAGCAGATGCCACATTATAAGTAGGTAAAACCAGCTTGTAAATGGAAAATAAACATACTGAAGTCAAAATAAATAAGACTATTGAAAGAATGAGAGAATTAAGTGTTTGTTAAATAAATGAAGCATGGTAACTGATGGCGCCGTCACACAGTGGTTCAAAAATCAAAATAGTTGGCCAATATTCTAATTTTCACAGAACTCTTTTGAAATTAACTATTACTTACATAATAATTATTAGAATAATAATTCGTATTCGTACAAAAAAACTCTCACGCCTCGTTAAAATATCCTATTTCAATATTTTTTTTTTTTTGTAATGAGAAACACTTTTTCTAGTCTGCATTAAAAAAAAAAAAAATCATAAAATCAAATATAAGTCAATGTAAAACAATTTATTTTCTGTTATTAATTATTTATTTTTAATTTTTATATACCTATACAACAATAATATGTAATATAATTTTATACATTATGTACTAAAATATACTCAATACATATATTATATATTATAAACATATAAAAATTAATCTTCTCCGCTACTATCAAGATCACAATCACTTTCACATTCAATTAACTACGGAAGCGTAGGAGGGCCAACTTATAACTACAATGAAAAAAATTATATTTCGTTCATTCAACATAATTTCTCGTTTGTACGACAAAACATTTTGTTATAACGATATAATTTTCTTGTTTGCACTAGATAATTTCTCGTTTGTACGACAAAACATTTTGTTATAACGATATAATTTTCTTGTTTGCACTAGATAATTTTTCGTTTTCACGACAAAATGTTAGCTTGGTACCTACCTATTGGCGACGGACTGTAAACATAATTTCTATTGACTATTTATTAAAAATTAAATTAATACCGTATGCACAAGTGAAGGTAAAACTTATACTTAAAATAAGTTTAACTCGGTACCTACCTACTAATTAAGTTACATTTACCTAATATATTCTGTGGTTGTTTCTTCCTACACAGTAATTTTTTAGTTATTGTAATATGGAAACCGACGAATTCATTAAACACTATTTTCATTTAGGCCTTAGCCATAAAGAAATTTGTTTACATTTAGAAAGCCATCAAGTGTATATTAGTATCCGTACTTTAAAAAGAAAGTTAAAAAAGTTAAATTTATGCAGAAGAATAAATTTTTCTCCTTATAACGACGTTTACCAGTTTATTGAAACACAGATTTATGGTACCTCCCAACTTCATGGCTACAAATGGATGCATAGAAAATGTCTTAATGTCGGATTAGTTGTTACACAATCAACGGTTAGTGAAATCCTACATCTTATTGATCCAATTGGTATAGAAGTTAGGAAAAAAAAATTAAGAAGACGAATGTATAACAACAAAGGTCCTAATTTTCTTTGGCACACAGACTGTTACGATAAATTAAAACCATTTGGTATAGCAATTAGTGGTTGTATAGATGGATTTTCCAGATTTGTAATATGGTTGGAAGCAGTCCCATCTTGTAACGATCCAAAAATAATCAGTGGATTCTTTTTTAATGCTGTTTGTAAGTTAGGTGGTTGTCCTAAAATAATTCGAGCTGATGCTGGAACTGAAAATAGACATATAGAGCAAATTCAAACATTTTTTCATCGAAACATTGTATCAAGTAGACCACCATTTATATATGGAACTAGTCCTGCCAATCAAAGAATAGAAGCTTGGTGGTCAATACTAAGAAAACATAATAGTCAATTTTGGATGAATTTATTTCACAAACTTCAAGAAGATGGGCATTTCTCTGGTTCTTGGCTAGACAAAAACTTAATAAGATTTTGTTTTTTGGATATAATAAGGGTAATACATAGGGTTTTTATGCCAATATTTAAATATAATTACATAAATAAATGAAAAAAAAAATATATTAATAATTTAACAATTTATTTTTTAGAAAGAGTTGAATGATGTGGTATTAGAATGGAATTCTCATAAAATAAGAAAGTCCAAAAATAGTATTTCACCAAGTGGTCGTCCAATGACTATGTTTAAAATGCCTCAGAATTACTCAACTGAAAATTATTTGGTGTATGTTGATGAAAAAGATTTAGAAGTATGTAAGGAAGAATGTATTTTTAATACCCACACAACATTTGATGAAACATTGAATGAGATTTGTCAAATTATAATTATTGAAGAAAATCTCAAATTGACAAATGATCCTTATGAATTAGTTAATATAATATGAGTTCAATAGTAATAGAGTCACAGGTCTTATCAATGTTTTCAATTGCGTCTAATAACTCATGAAAAATTCTACCACGATGAAGAATTAAGTGTTTATGATTTTGAGAGTTATCAATATCAAGAAAATTATTTGTAGGTACATTTTCAATAGTTGTGATATCATGAGCTGAAGGAGATCTAGAATTGTCTGTAATACCAGTTATTATTCTATTATTAGTGTTGCTTGATAAATACAATTCACTTTCGGATGTGACAGTAGCGGGTGTATTCAAATTATGATTATGATTTAGTGATTCATGGTGTATTGTAGCACCACGTGTTTGAAACCAAGATATGAGTACCTCATCATATTCATCATCAACCAATGGTGGTGTAGTGGAAGTCAAGTTGTTACATTCATCATTTTTAGATGGATATTCGTCTACAATATTTGCTATTGTTGAAAAGTTTTCATGATCAATAATTTGAATTGGATCCGGAGTAATGGAATTAGAGTCACCATTATCATAGAATTCAAGAGTACACTTCTGTTTTGTTGCTAAATAGAACCTCAATGATTTTAACCCTGTTAATGTAAATTGTTTATGAAAATTTGTTGAATTGTTCAAATATAAATAATATAATTTACCTGTTTTTTGTAACAGTTCTGAAATATATATTTATACCTTCCATGAATGGAACTTCTTGAAAATCAAATGAATCAGTTTGAAAATCACATATAAAACCTTTGGTTGACTGACCGTTAGGAAAAAATATATTTATTGCAGATTCCATAATATCTTTTTTAGTAGATTCTTTAAGCATTGTTACATTTCTAGTACCTCCTCCTCTTTTTTTACGAACCTGAAACATAAGATAGGTTAAAAATTAATTCAATTTTGTCAGATTTTAAGTAAATTAAAAAAAAGATATTTTGTAATATTATGTTGAAATTATTAACCTTTTCTCACAAATCCATACATTTTATACAAGGTGTAATAGGAAGACCTGACAAAGTGACAAATTATATACTTAACCTATGTTTTAATCAATACCAAAAATAAAAAATGTTTAATTTTATAATTTTTTTTTTTTAAATTCAAAATAGCCAATTTTTAAATCTAGTTTTAGAGAAATGTTGAATGTTAAAACAATTATTTAAGTGTAGTTATATAGTTAATATTAATGTTTATTTGAATGAAATACATAGAAATAGTCCTTAAGAAAGTAAAGAATGTATATATAGTGTAAATATGTTCTAATATATCTGAGTTATCTGAGCAGTTAATTAATAATATAAGTTAAAGACTACTAGAAAGGGTAAGAATTAAAAAAAAATTTAGAAAGATCATCATAATATACTCTTGCAGAGTTGCAGCTAACTTACACCTAATCGTACTTACTTGTCTATATCTGCATACATTTAAATCGAAATGCATCCAACCAATTTCAATACACTTCACCGTTCTTAATGCATGAGTATTATTTTTTGGATAAAGTCTGTAAATAGTTAAACATAATAGTCAATAGATATAATATATAGGTACCTAAGTTATGATATAAATGTAAGGATTTTTAATAAATCATAATTAGGAGTTAGATGTTACACTACTCTACACCTCAGGTTTTGTTCATGTATAATTGTTTGATTCAGTAACTTTTTGTATCTACTTTTAGCTATAATTACCATGGTAAGAATTGTTCACAATCATTCAAATAATAAATTATATAGCTAATATTGTTATCAATATTTAATTAAAGAACTCAACACTTTCAATAAAATAATCAGTGACTTCTAGAAAGTGTGAAAACTTTGTATGTACCAACTTATAATTTGTAGATATGTTATGTTAAATTTGCAAAATCGATAAGTTGAGATAAATTAAATTCAATTCAATGATGCTTAATAATTTATTTAAGATAATTTATATAATTTCAGTGTTAATAAATATTATAATTTATAGAAAACCATAGACATATAAAACAACTAGATAGCCAACTACGGGATAATATTGAAGTCAACCGCCATATGCCAACAGGGCAATGTTTACAAAATCGCATAATTGATAAGAATATTTAATAATAAAATGATAACGAAATAAATGTCAAAAACTCAAAATGTACAGTGTAATTTTATTTTATTTTAACTTATTAAACATTTTATTTTTTACAAATAATGAAAATAAATATTATTTACAAAACAAAACAGTAAAATATAGTGTTAGACAATTTTTATAATAATTAGTGATTATTGATTTGAAAATAAAATAATATAATGATAAAATAATAACAAAATAATAAATGTCAAAAACTCATAATGTACTGTGTAATTTTATCATATTTTAACTTATTAAACATTTTATTTTATACAAATAATGATGAAAATAAATATTATTTACAAAACAAAACAGTAAAATATAGTGTTAGACAATTTTTATAATAATTAGTGATTACTGATTTGAAAATAAAATTAATTTTGAAAGTTTATGTCTTTTGCTTACTGGATTCATAATATCTGAGGAATACATTTTTGAGAATGATTTTAACCTTAACTTTAAAAAATTTTTTGTTAAGAGTGTAATTAATAGAATCTTATGGGGCCGTTCTAGAATGGATATATTTTCACAATTTAGGTTTGGAAATATATTTGTATCTGTTGAAAAAGTGACTATAACATGTTTAATTATTTTAATTTCAAGATTTGTTATTTGAAGTGATTTAAAATTATCTGTTAAAAATAAAAACATTTTTTCTGCTTCTAGTATAATTAAAAACACAGATTTAGAACCAAATACAAGACCACCTCTATTTTTGAAATTTACAAACTTAGTAAATGATAATGATTTACAATAGTCATGTTCATTAAATTTATCTAAAACAGCGTTTTCACATGAAGAACAATCCAAATTAAGTTTTCTAATTAGGTAACCCACAATATAATATAAAATGTTGTTCTTAGCATCTTGTAAAGTACTTGAGTAATTATTTGATTCAGGAATGTAAGAATTAAGAAGTTGTAATTTTTTTAATGCCTCAATGTCAATTGTTTCTAAGTTTACCTTTTCATAGTCAGTATTATCTTTTTTTGTCCTCCATTTAAAATCAAATAGAGAACCTATTGGATCGTCATCAAATGTGTTGCAGTTATGATTTGATCTACATTTAATTGCATTTTTCATCAAGATCTGTTTTATGGCTGTTTTAAATTGAACTGTATTAGGATTATTGTTTGATCCTAAACGTTGCCTAATACGGCCAAAAAGCAATTCAAGATGATCTTGTGAAAATTTATACGTTAAAAGGTATTTGAAATTATGGTGTTGTACAAAAAGTGATCTGGACATTGAAAAGAAAGATTTAACTGCTATTGCAAAACCTAAAATGAATGTTTTCTTACTTGATATATGTAATGGAGATCCTTTAAATTTCAAAGTGTATAAATATTTAATTAGTGGAATAATGATTTGCTCAAGTTTTTCAATGGTATTATAATAAATTGGACTCTTAAAAGCTTTTGAAAATTTACTTTTTGAATTTAAAAAATCAAATATACGGTCTATTGCTCTACAGTATACTACAGTGGCTTCAACATTCTCAAAACCAGGGAAGTTAATATTTTTTAGATATTCTAAGGAATCAGCTGTGGATGAGCTCAGGGTCTGAGCAGCATACTGAACTCGCATTTTATTATTATGCCAGTTAACATGAGCCATACTCAATTTATTAGCTAATTTTAATGTTAAATCTTTTTGAACCTTAAATAGATTTTTGATATGGTCCCATCTAATGTAACCAGTATCAGATTCTAATACATGATTATTAGCTAAAATATTTCGGGCTAATTTTAACATGTGACATGCGTCCGGAGTATAATATACTTTAGATCTAGTTACTGGATGCTCAAACCAACTTTCAATATCATCATAGTTATTGCCTATTTTGCATCCTAAAAGTTTTAAAGTAGAAACATTTGTATAGGCCCCATCACACGTAACACTCCAGATAGTCAACCCAGCATTATGAGCATGAGTAAGGGCTGATTTAATTAGTTCAGCTTGAATAGAAGCAGTTATTTTATTTTGAAAAACATACCCAATTGGTAATTTCCACTTTCCATTTATACTGGTCAACATAAATACTAATGCCTCAGTAGCTGGTGTTTCAGATCCCTCAAGTTCAAATGCATTGCCATAGTCACAGTATCCAACAAACTTACCCAATCTTTCATCCCATGAAATCTGTTTTTTTATAGACATAGCATCAAAAATTAGATTACAGTGTCTGTCATCTGGACTCATGGTTTGAAGTGCATCAAAAACTTCTTTGAAAAAACCCGGCTCACCATTAATACTTGAAGTCCAGTTAAGAATTGATTTACCACTTGGCAACTTCAAAAATGTTCTAAAACAATGTTATATTAAATAAGAAAATAAAAAATAAAAATGATTGGATTGTAAATTAAGTGCAAAGCATTTGCACTTAGCAATTTCAAAAATGTTCTAAAACAATATTATGTTAAATAGGAAAATAAAAATGATTTGATTGTAAATTAAGTGCAAAGCATGTATTTTAATATGCGATTAGCAAAATAATTTGTGAAAGCAATATAAATTATAACATGACCTGAATTTATAAAATTAATTTAAAAGTATAATACCTGCAATATTTAAGCGCTTTAGGTGAATAATAATGAAGCGTAGCAGCAAACTCTTTAAGCTGTTTAGAGTATCTATACCCTGTTGGTCTTTTACCTTTGTTTTTGAGCTCGTTGCAAAAAATTTCTTGGGATGTACCTTCAAATTGATCAATTAACAATTGCTCACATTGTTCTTCGATCAAACCTTTAGAACGCATATTTTGTAATAAGCTTTTTAAGTTATTTATTTTTTTATCCCTTCGTCTTATTCCTTGTTGCAACAATTTTATTTTTTTTTTTAATTCAATTTTTCTAGGTGTTAGAGGTTCACTTGTATGTTTACTTTTTGTTTTAGGAGAAAATAAAGGCCTTCTTGCTGTTACTTTGGACGGAGTAGTCAATAATACATTTTCTGTATCAATAATCTCTTTAATAGGTGAAATTTGATCAGTGTTTTGTTCAATTTGAGATTTTTTTTCTGATGTATTACCAGGGAAAACAGATGGTACAGCAGAGTCATTTAAATATAAACGGTAACTGCCTCCTGGATTTATTTTGAAATCAGATGCTACAAAATGACTGCTGCAAATAGCACTGCTTTTTGTAGGAATAAATCCTTTACGTCCAACAGCATTTATCCATAGTTGGTTTCTTTCAGCATTTTTTAAAGGAAATCTTAAATCCATACAATAATAAACAATTAAATAAGAAATGCTTTATCTAATTAAACTTGTTAGTTACTGTAGATGAGGATTGAACCTACAATTCTAAATGTTAAATTCTAGTAGAAAAAAAAAATATTTTGCAGGTACTTACGAAAAAAAATGGATATTGCCATCACGTTGTCTTCGATTAGTACAGGCATGGGCGGAACAAGAAACAGGCATCTTATTAATTACTTTAGTATGTAGGTACTTAATGTAATTCAATTTGTATTTTATATTCTGGTAAAAGTAAAATATGAAAAGAAATTCGTTTTTTGTATTATTGTTTAATTGTTTATTATCAGATATCAGTATAGGTATCTTATCTATTGAGTTACTATGTAAACATTGCCCTGTTGGCATATGGCGACCCGACTTCAACACTCTTATGGCAATGTAATATACAGTCGGCTATCTAGTTGTTTTATATGTCTATGTAGAAAACAAAATATTAAATAGATTTATAACTAGGGTATAGCCGTATAGGTTCCATTTACTTACTTATCTTTTTTATTTGAGTTGATTTTAGTTGTTAATTTTTCATATAAATCTGATTTACGTTTAAGATTATTAGATTTTTTAACAAAATCTAAAACTGCCAATCGATCACCATAATGTGGAATTAATTTCAAAAGCATACAATCATTTATTTCCATTAACGCCAGGATACTTTTATCAATCTGAAATATAAAATAATGTTCCTGATAATTTTTATAATATTTTAGATAGATAAAAGTAGATACTCTATTTTTTTTTCATAATTGTCATTAAAATAACCAGTGTTAGGTAAATCGCTTTTAAAAATTAAATTTGTTACAATTGAGTTAGGTAATTTAAATAAAATATGATTGAGTATATACAGCAATACTGAAAAAAAAAACTGTTGTTACAGTAATTTGTAATATGCATTTACCTACATTAATACACAACACTGAAAATTATATAATGTACCTAATGTCCTAAGGTATATTATACACAATATATAGGTTATACACATATAAGATATACATATACATAGGCAGGTATCTAATAATTCTAATATCCAAAATAATTAATTAGGTATTGCTAAAACTCATAATATTAATAAAATAAATGTATATTGGTACCTTTTCATTTTGAAAATCTGTAATAATATATTCGGCTGTACCTCGTCTTCTCAAAAATTCTATTAAATCGTCCTCCATTATGTTTCTCCGATGTAATAATGGAAATGCCAAAATGAATAACGATTCATAATACATATAATATTATGAATCGAATGTTATTTATAACTTAGATTTGACTACATGATGTTATGATCGAATGCAGAGGACGCTTGAAGTGATTATCATATTAAACTAATAGACCGTGGTCCATATCATGTTGTAACCGTTAACCGTGAATTAATTACTTCATAACGCCACGGCGGAATCCCGCCTAATATTTGTATTGAAAATAAAATTGTCTAAGTGGTCGTTCAGTATATTTTCATTGTTGTATTACGATTTACGGCCTTACGAATTATCGCCTCTGCCCTCTTGTAACAGTGATGGCTATATTTGTGTGCAATAAAAAATCTCAAAAGTGTACTCACTACGAAAAGTAAAAATGTGCACCTATCACCTAAGAATTTATAGGAATGATAGGAATTTATAGGAATGAGCACCATATCGGTTTTTTAATTATTTTTTTTCCAAAATTTGTGTTTTAGGGTGCTTTATAAGAATGTAAAAAAAATTAGCTGGACAAATTTAATCAAAATTTTAAAAAAATTTCGGCACAAAGTTCTATATATAATAAGTAAAACTACATCTAACCGTAAATATTTTCCAAATTAAGTTTTTGAATAAAAAAAATTTAGAAAATTTCTACATTTAAGTGTAATGTTTGATTTTGAATGCTAATTTTTTTTAGGGGGTTGGGTTATCTTAGCACTCCCATAACCCTAGAACAATTTTATTGTTTTTTTTTAAGTTTATCTAGCCATTCTATCTCAAATATATAAGTTTTACCTTCACTTGTGCATGCTGCATAATATTATGATATTATTTTAATAAAAGGTCAATAGAAATTATGTTGTTGGTCCGCCCGGTTGTCAATACCACTAATACCAGCTACCAAGCATATAGCGTATTTAAGGGGAGGGGTCCATGGGCTCAGGACCCCCCCATTGGTCCCATAAATATCTATCTAAGCATATAATACAATATATATTAATATGTTCTATAGCGGAGGCCACTTCTTAAATGTGTTTGGAAAATTAGTTGGACCCCCCCCCCCCCCCCCCCCAATGAAAAATTCTTAAATACGCCTCTGTACCAAGCTAATGTTTAACGTTTAACTGTTGTACTATACCAGCTACCAAGCTAACGTTTTGTCGTGAAAACGAAAAATTATCTAGTGCAAACAAGAAAATTATATCGTTATAACAAAATGTTTTGTCGTACAAACGAGAAATTATCTAGTGCAAACAAGAAAATTATATCGTTTATAACAAAATGTTTTGTCGTACAAACGAGAAATTATGTTGAATGAACGAAATATAATTTTTTTCATTGTAGTTATAAGTTGGCCCTCCTACGCTTCCGTAATTAACAATGTCTTGACAAATGGATGCAAAGTTTTTTTTTTTTTTTTTTTTGTTATTATTATCACTTAAGCTACTTATTACTGGATCTGATGATAATAATAATCTTTGAAAAATATCTGTATTAATATTTACTCTTGATGATTTTCTACTATGATATTCTCTATATTTTTTAATATCTTTATTGCGGGCTTCTTGTGCTTCTCCGCTCATTTGTCCAATTGGTAAAATAAATGATTTTGCTATGGATGCACCATGCAATAAAATTTTATGCACGCTTGGTGGCATATAATACCAATCATATAAATTTATATATAATTGAGCAGTTTCAAAACAGTAATTTCCAAATTTTTCAAAATTTAAATGGTAACCACATGATAGCGTGTGTAAAATTATACTAAATCGTTCAATTAATCGGTGATCTATTCCCGTTATATCAGCTGATACGTTAGAATGTTTAAAAAATCGTCTAGCTGTATTCCCATCATTGCTTGTTCCAAAACCTGGTTTTGGAACATCAACAATCAATCCTAATTTTTCTCTAAATGAATTTTGGATTTGGATTTTCCTCTCCTTTAGTAGTAAATCATACCCATGTATTTTACTTGACTTAAATATAAAATATAAAACAATATTTATTAGAGTTACATGCTATTAATTAATTTCAATAATAATTAAATGAAATTAATGGTTACCTTCCATTTTTTAAAATTCAATCGGTATGAAATATGAAGAAGACACTCAAAAAAACGAATGTATGCATGAAGTGTAGAAAGTCCGAAACTGTAAAAATAACATAAGTTTTATAATAACTCAATTTTGTTTAAATGTATGTATATTTTTTCATTAATTAACAATTTAAATAATTATTACTTAAACCTAGACGTATCTTCTATTTTCTTGCCTAATAAGTTTAAATCATTCATTTCCGATATTTTTGCTCCGCATATATAGCATTTCATTGACGATGTTTCTGTTATTCCATTACATACCTAATTCATTTATTATTATTCATAAATTATAAGTTATAATGTATAAGATATTAACAGGGACACCCGCAGAAATGTAGTTCAGGGGGGGGGCAAAAAAATTGTAAGTACCTAAATACTTATAGGTAAATTTACCGCTACATCTTTCATCTACTCATATTTTGCAATACCATCAATAATATATTTTTTTTAAATCAAAACTAATTTAAGTTAATATAAAATTACACATTTACACTATTAGTTCTAATATTTGTAAGAAAAAACATAATAAAGTTTAAACAACTTTATTTGATAAAATTTATTTCATATTTTATTATTTTATTCAAAAAGTAATGGAAATCTCCTTTTGTTTGAAGCAAATAAATTAATTTAATTAATTACTTTGACTCGTCTGCGTTAACAGACAATCTGTAGGAACCAGCCAAAAGTTAAAAAGTGACTTAGCGATTGAAAATAATCTTAATAGGTATCTTTTTCACGATTAAATAATAAATACCTCCTATATGACTTGTTAGATACTTAGATACAAGGATTGTCGAATATTTGCTGACTATTATAGATCAGCTTTATGTAAAAAACTTCCAATTTTGTAAATGACACGAAAAATCTCAGGGGGGGCAATGGCCCCCACTGGCCCCCCCTTCCGGGCGTCCCTGGATATTAAGATTGCAAATAAAAAACAAAAATACTATCATTCATACCTTTCCGTCAATCATTGTCAGGTCCATTTTAAAGTTAACTACTATCCCCGAATCACTAATAAATGACGAGATGCTATTTACGTAAGCAGCAATCACTAGCAGCAGTTTACTGATGACTCGCGAGTGTGTGGGGGCAAAATGATATTAACACAATTGTGATACAAATAGCATATTATAATTAATTAAGGTATAAACAAACAATATAATATGTTACAATGTCAAAGACGTCTCTTCGAGCAATTACACTAATAATACTAATTATACTAATATTAAAATGCATACATATATAAAAATATGAAATAATAAAAAAGGGGCACAACGAATGTGCAATATATAAAAATCAATATAAGACGAATAATATATAATGTTTTAACGATACCGCTGGTCACCATTTGTGGATGTAAATTATCAGGATAGCACTTTTCTTTTGCTAATAATATAATATTATCGTATGATGGGTATATATCACAGTTACGTAATTTTGAACCACGTCAAATAGTGATATTATATTGTTCTTTAGTCAAATCGTTATCTACTATAAAGGCTAATGCTTCATCGACAGTATACGGGATCAGTTTAATTGAATCTGAGTTCTTAAATATTTTTAAAATTTTATTAGCACGCGAAGGACTCTCATTGGCTTCTTTTAATAATTTTGCTGTACTTCTTTTACCAGATTTTTGAAATTTTGTCGATATCGCGTAAGTTAATTCAGGAGAAGTATACGATTTTAATAAAGGCAGTATTTTTTTTCTTTGTTCTTTCAGAACCTTCACTAAATATTATAGTAGGACGACCTACATTATCTGATGCTATTTTAGACGAACAATTAAAAATAGTTTTAAGCCATTGGTCTTCTTTTTCAACAAATTTACTATAATTTCTGTAGTATTTATTCCACTTTTTATTTAAAACTATAGTGAAATTTAACAATTTATTTTTTATATACTTTTCATTAAAAGTATTATGTCCTTTTACGTTGCATTGCTTATTTATAAATTCGTATAAATAAAGCCTAGATTCAAAATTAGTAGCATTTAACGGTCCTTTTTTCCGCAACAATTCAAATAGATCGCGAAATTTCAAATTTATTACATCACTCTCTTCATAACTAGTCGCTAGAAAAGAATAAATTTTAAGCGCAAACGCAATTAGACGCAAAATTTTTTTTGTTATCTGTATAGCCCTTTAGTTAAACTATAGTTTGTATGTATTGTTAAATTGTAAAAATGAATAAATTTTTAAGACTACCTTTTTAAATTAAAAAAATATTGAAAAATCGGGAATTTTCAAAATTTAAAAATAAAACATTAGTGTAAATAAATTTTTAAAACTTCTAAAAATGTACTTACCTTGTTCCATAGTATCCATAATATTAATCGAAAAAAATAAAACAAATCTAAAACGTGTGCACTTAGTTCCACGTGATACGATAAAATGAACGCAATGATAACTTTATACCTTCAATTTCATATATTGTATATGCTTATCTGCGATTTCAGTAAGGTTATAAATATCTATATTTATCATGAGCATCATTTTATCTTTAATAAATATATATACGATAATTATTTTATGTCCTAATTGTTACATGACATAATCTTAAATTTTCATTTAGGCGATTTCCGAAATGTCTCCAAAATGATACGTAGTGTAGACTGCTGGGCTTTGGCGAAGTCGTCGACCACTCGCAGGACGCGTTACAACGTCGCGACGTAGAATCGGCTCGGCGCACACGAAAAATGCGAGCACGTGTAAATATAATTAACGTGCGACGGGTGATATTCGCGAATCACTCCCGCACACACAATAAATATACAACAGATCGAAGATCGAAGCGGATATAGGTACAATAATAATTATATATCGCCGTTAGCCTACGGTGGCTAAAATGCACTTAACCACGCCCCTCTTATGGGCTACGAGATATCTACAAGATCAAGGTTAGATTAGTATAACCATGACACATGTCGGGATAGTAAGCCACCAATTAATGTATATTGCAATAATATTTAAGAGTAAGGTCGTTCGCAACAACAACTACAAGGATACCTGGTTTCACCCAGAAGGCTACGGGACGATGTAAACAAGAGTCGCACCACATATATAAGGGAGCTCAAAGACCAACAACGGCAGATGTACCACAGCCACCAACACCTGAGCACCTTCACGACACTCAGCCACTTCTTTAATTTAATTACATGTATTTTATTTTATACGTACCTAATAAAACATTAATCGTTAAAGAGTTGTAACTTTCGTTTCAAATATCATCTTTAAGTCAAGTATTGATATTGGTACGCAACAATTTGGCGCAGTCGGTAGGATTCACTTTTCAAGGAGGCAAATCGTCAAAGGCTATCATCAACAAGGAAGACTTGATCATTCTTCTTCGCTGATAACTCCAGAGAAGAAAACCATTCAACAATGTTGCAGAAATATCAAGATAACATGACATCACCGACGAACATCGCATTATTGTGAGTGAACAGTTAATTAACTATTACACGGATATATGTTACAAAAGTACATATAAAATCCAGAAGTATCAATTAAGTAATTGAATATATAAGTAGGTCGTAGAAAATTATTTTTTTTTTGAAATTATAAAAAGGGATATTGAATTATTATTGAGGAAATATTTGAATTATTATTGAGGGCATATTGAGTTATTTGGATTATTATTGAGTTGTTATATTATACAACAACAATAAGTATAGCGCTTATAGCTTCTGTAGGATTGGATGCTGTAGACGATTGAGACAGCACAGAAGATTGTGATGACAAAAATTGTTCAAAAGGATCTTCAGACTCTTGATTATTTTCAGCAATACATGTATTAACCGTAAAATTAGCAAAAAATTAAATATGTTATATTAGATTGGCAATAATTATGTAGAAGGTATCAAAACCTATTGAACTACATTTAGCCTGTGATGAATATTTTATACCTGTATCATCTAAGAGCAAGTCAGAAATTTCAGAAGTCTGATCTGCACCATTTGATAAAGTATTGTCTCCCAAGTAACTACAAGACGATTTATAGCATCACTTTTTTGATTAGAAGTGAGTAAGGCCTGATATCTTGGATCAAGAAAAATTGCTAAAATATATATGAAAATATAATTATTAACTATTAAATAATAATTAATACTACTTAATAAATATACATAAAAACTCATACCTGCCAAGAATGTGCTATTTTTCAGATATTTTTCTTGAATTTCTTTTTCCATATTAGTTTTAATAGTCTTAGCCAGTATCGATCCATTTGAAGTCAATCCATGAATAGCTCTTAACCATATCCCATAAAAGTCACCTAAATTCAGATCTTGTCTTTGTAATGCAACTGTTGCTATTTTTACAGGATTAAGTGCATTGACCTATAGTTTAAATAAACCATTTAAATTTTAAATATTTAATTATAATATATACAGGGTGTTCCAAATTTCATGTGACAGCAGATTTCAGCATGATATATTTAAATTAGGAAAAAATTACCTATGTAAAAACTATTTTGAATGATATAATCTAAATTAATTTGATATTAAATATTTTTTTTATTAATTAGGATGGGGAGGTTCGAGGGGTAACTTTAAAAATTCAAATGGGAACCTATATTTTTGAAATATGATTTGTGCACATGTAACGTGCCAACAGCTTGTCGAAAATGATATAGGTTGTGATGAAATAATATAGACAAAATATTTCTAAGTGTTTATTAAAACTGCTCGAAAATATTCTAAGTTCAAATAATTAAACTAATTGAAAATTAAACTAAGTCCAAATGAACGATTTCTGGTGTAAAGTGACGTGAAGGTGCTTGCTCTAGCTCTGGAAAATCACGTCTGCGGGAGTCCTCTCCTGGGCCCCCTTATATAGTCAGTGTCCCCTGATCTCCTACCCAGGTCCCTTCTGGCCTATTCGTATTCAGGTCATTCGCCTGTCACACTATTACGCATTTCAGAGGATGCGCGTGCGATGATGACGTCCGAAGACCATCCGCCATTTCAGGATGCGCGTGCATTATGACGTCCGGTGACCATCCGCCTACGCATGTGGTCAACCGCAAATGCCATATCCGAGTTCTCAGAACTCGCGATATGATCAGCATTATATTTGAAATATATAATTGTGCGCCCACGGTTGGGTTAGGTTTAACGCATCGATACGTTTATTCGTTTCCCTATGTTTTGATTTAGTGTTAAAAGTTGTTTTATTACTATTGTTTTTCAGGCCTAGCTAAACACCGTTGTGGTACGATGGCTACCCTCCTCATATGTTTGGTATTTTATTCATTCCTACGTCCTGTAATTAAAATATATAAGTGATTCTTATCTTATTAATTAGGCCTACTCTGTATGGACCCCTTTTATGTATTATATTATTGGTATAGGACATCAGAGCACGTAGCACACAGCTTAATTTTAAATGAATTTTGACGGGTCATTAACAAAAATGTCTTAATAATTGAAGGAGTTATCGACATCTGAATATTGGTGTTAATTTATAAAATTCTACAGTGAATAATTAATACTAAAAGTGCTTCTGTTGTACGACCTTAATTTGGGTATGTAATTATCAATTTATTACAGTAAACAGTAGTCAGTACAAAACGTATATCAGTATTATCGTTTGACATTATAACCAATTACGAATTATTTTTATTTATGATGTCCTAATTGCATTTCTTAATCTATGAATAGATGAAAAGTCCAAACTCCAAGACCGCGATAATAGTTGTTTATATCAAATTATTTTATCGATGATAATACAAGATATTATAATCACAGATTTCTTTAAGTCTGTGATAATAATTTATAACCTAAAAATTATAGTGATAAATGATGAGATAGATAATCTGAGATGATGTGGTTGTTTGTTGATAAATGATAACGCTTGTCACTTGTCACTTTGTAATTTTTATATGAGTATATGACAGTTAAGACAAAAAGTTAAACTATATTTAAATACGTGTCTAATTGTTTCATTATTTCAATCAAATGCATATTTTAAGTCATTGTAGTTAGTGCGTTTGAATTTTCGTCAATTGGTTGTTACTGTCTGGAAGTATTTGCATTTGTTTTAAACTAACATCAAATGACATACCTAATTTTGATAATATGTATCAATTATCTATTTACACTAAGAAGGTACTTTATATTTCTTTTATTGATCATTGAATAATTAAAAATTATATTTTTGTTCATCACCATCATTAGTTAATATTCATATACAATATACAATTCATACTATATTTGTACTTATCTAAGACTTCAAATTTGAAATTAGCATTTTCATTATACCTAATTTAATGTGATTTTTTTGCTTATTGAATTTTTTTAAGCCCATTTATTTCTAGTCTTAAAAATTATCAATTTGCTTTTAAATTTAGTTTACCATACATATCATAGTCTTAGTGGCTAGATTATTTTAATATACTAAAATCAACTAAATGACAAAAATAATTCACCACTCATCAGAATATATTATGAACATTTTTTTACTGATGGCTGATGCAATAGAACATACTTATTTTGTTTGAAGTAATGATTTGGACTTATGTTGTTATAATTAAATTAAAAACTCACATTATAATATTTATTATATAAAACTATACATAATACATTTATATGTATAAATATTGTATGCAACTATGTATTTTGCATATTAAAGAGTTTATTTATTAGAGGAAAAAAAAGTCATGAAAATGTAGTTTAAAAATTAAAGTTCTTATTGGTGCTCATTATGTAATGTATTTTACCAATGTTATGTAAATATTGTGTGAATTTTATGTCATTGACTTTGCTTTCCATGCCCATTGATATTTTAAATTTAGTTTACCATACATAGGTATCTTAGTCTTAGTGGCTAGATTATTTTAATATACTAAAATCAACTAAATGACAAAAATAATTCACCACTCAGAATATATTATTCGTAAAATTAATTTATCTATTTACACTTTGAAGGTACTTTATATTTCTTGCTTGGATCATAAAAAAAATAAATTTTTGTTCATCACCGTCATTAGTTAATTTTTTATACATAATTACAGGTCATTTGTACATATCTAAGACTTCAAATTTTAAATTAATTTTTCCATCACAATTCAACGTGTATTCTTTGTTTATTTAATTTGTATTTAGCCAATTGATTTAAATTAAAAATATTATTGGATATAATCCATTATTTTCAATAATTTTAAGACAACATTTTATTGAAATGTATGGTACTTTAGTACTTAACTAATTAGAATAGAGCAAATGTTTAATTACACTAATAAATATTTGCATGTGTGGTTTTTTTGTTAGTCTGTGTTAATAAAATAATAGAATTTATAAATTTTTAAAGTCTTGCAATTTTATTTTACAAGGTTATTCATACAAAGGCCACAATTTTGAGGATATTATGATCCTTATCATTATTTTTTACTAATTTGTTCAAACATAGATCGCATTTATAATACAGTATACACATAGGTAATATTACTTGTAGCTAATAAATTAAAATATTGCGAGTGTTGTAAACAATCAGAACCTATATTTATATAACTTTTAAAGACTAGTATTTATATTTTATAATGTTATTCACTCAGAAACAACTATTTTTAACTAATTTGTTTATATGAATACTTAAACATATTTTTTAAGTAATTCATTTAAACATTGGTCACTTTTAATAGTATAATAAATATAGCAAACTAATAATTTAGTTTACCATATATATCTTAATGGGTCATTTATTTTATACTAAAATTAACTAAATGACAACATTAATTCACCACTCAGAATATATTATAATTTTTTACTGATGTAATTTGAAATATTTGAAATACTTACTTATTATGTTTGTTGTCATGGTTGAGACTTTGATGTTGTTATAATTAAATAAAAAATTCATAAGTATTATAATATTTATAATTATATGTAAGTATACAACTATACATAACTATACATTTTGTATGTATATTTTTTATGCATATTATACCATTGATTTAAATTAAATCTGTTTTGGATATGATCCATTTTCTTCAGTTTTAGACAAAAGTTTATTGAAATGTATGGTAGCTAATTAAATTAAAGCAAATGTTTAACTACTCTAAAAGTCATTGTAGGTAGGTACATAAGACTGCAAATGTGACATCATTTTTTTTTCATTAAATTTTATTGTCCTTATTGATATTGTAACATTTGATGGTACATATTTATTTTCATGAAAAATAATAAAATTCAGTGAATTTTAGCTGAAACTTTTAGATTTGTTAATGTATTTAATTAATTAATTTATTTTATTTATTTCTTGCTCATGAGTAATAATTAGGTACATAGAATTCATAAATTTACTTAATAAATATTATTATATTGTATGGTTTATGGTTGGTTTGTGTTAATAAAATTATAGAATTTATAACGTTTTAAAGTCTTGCAGTTATATTTTATAAGGTTATTCAAACAAAACCTACTATTTTGAGCTTATCAATATTTTCTATTAATTTGTTTAAGCACTGTCGCAATAAATATAGCAAAATAGTAAATACCTATATTATGATTTATTATTCGATTGAACTACATGAAACCGCTGGCATGAACCAAAATTCTGTAAGTTAAACTAGTCAATCATGTTAAACATAAATATAGTAAATAACTATATTATGATAGCTATATTAGTTGTAAACTTGAAGCTATAATAAAAAAAAAAAAAAAAAAAACTATATTATGATTTATTATTCGATTGTACTACATGAAACCGCTGGCATGAACCAAAATTCTGTAAGTTTCTGTAAGTCAATCATGTTAAACATAAATATAATAAATATAGCAAAATAGTAAATAACTATATTATGATTTATTATTCGATTGTACTACATGAAACCGCTAGCATGAACCAAAATTCTGTAAGTTTCTGTAAGACAATCACAATAAATATACATATCATAGGTAATATTATTTGTAGCTTAATTTAAATATTGCGAGTGTTGTAAACAATTAGTACCTATATTGATATAACTTTTTAAAGACTAGCACTTATATTTTATAATGTTATTCACACAGAAGCAACTATTTTTAACTAATTAATTCATATGAATACTTGAACATAATATTTAAGTAATTGGTTATTATCACATTTAATAGTGTAATAAATAAAGCAAATTTGTAATTTTAGTTTTGCAAATTTAGTTTACCATACATAATAGTATGATACATATCTCAATGGGTCGCAGGGTTGCTTATTTTATACTAAAATGTACCTACCTACTAAATGACAACAATAATTTGTCTTGACAAAATTATACACATTTCAACTATCTTCACATTCATTAAAATTAAATTATGAATTTTAAGATTGATAGTCTTTTAAAATGTATTAATTTGCTTTTAAATTTAGTTTACCATACATACCTTAGTCTTAGTGACTAGATTATTTTAATATACTAAAATAAACTAAATGACAAAAATAATTCACCACTCAGAATATATTATGAATATTTTTTTACTGATGGCTGATGCAATAGGACATACTTAAAATACCTACATATTTAGTTTGAAGTCATGATTTGGACTTGGATGTTGTTAGAATTAAATTAAAAACTCACATTATAATATTTATTATTATATAAAACTATACATAATACATTTGTATACGTATAAATATGGTATGCAACTAATAAAATTAGCAAATACGTACGTTAAACAGTTTACTTATTAGAGGAAAAAATGTCATGTAAATTTAGTTTAAAAATTAAAGTTCTTATTGGTACTTATTATGTAATGTATTTTACCAATGTTATGTAAATATTGTGTGAATTTTATGTCATTGGCTTTGTTCTCCATGCCACAGATGAATATTATACTTCATATTAACCTATCAGTTATTTTATTCAATGATATTGATATTGGATCAATAGGTAGGTACAATTATTCAAAAAAAGGAAAAATTGATAATACAAATAATAGACACATTTTCAAATAAATTCAGTCAAAATTGCCTTGTTCTAGTGTATGTTTGTATTTGCTCATATTTTTATTTGTATTTGTCTGTTTTTATAACTTTTAAATTCCCAAGTCTAGCTATAACCTTAAGTCTTTAATGACTTTTAATCATTGTAACAACATCCAAGTCCTAGTTATTATTATTATTTAATATTTGATAAATTGTATCTTTATGTTGTGAAAGGATGATGTTCTTTCAAAAACTGTTTGATTTTTATGCATCATTTAGCTATATGTTGAACGCGAAATTTAATCATACAAGTTTTCGAAATCAATGTTGTCATTTTGTAGTGTTTAGAAATGGTATATTTAATATTAAGTTTATTCAAACAAAATATGAAAATAGGTATGATAATAGTATTAATAGGGCCTGAAAGTTCATACATTAAAAACTATCAAAATATACGCTTAAAATCACTAAAATATGAGCTAAATGTGTATTTTGTTTTTTTTTACGTTAAGGTTTTTTTTTTCTGTAAAAATAATAATTCAAAGATGGGAAAAATATCAATTTTAATATGATTTAATATGTTATATTATTTACTTCAAGAATTAAAATTTACAACTATGGATTTTGAATATTTTGTTAGGGTTTCAAATACAAATGAATGACAATTATCAGCCCGACCAAGCAATGACGCTAATAATTTTAATCAGGTTTTTATTTCATATTGGCAACGTTGAAAGGACATATTTTTCAACAAATAGGTACATTTTGAAATATACTCAAAGTCTGACATTATCATGAAATATTAATAAAAAAATAATAATAATAATAATAATAATAATAAAATGCAGTAAAATGCAATTTTATTTTAAGTATGCTTATACTCGTATTTTTAAAAAACCTCAAAATACCTATGCGAAAATATGTACATTAAAATTTCATTTTTGAACTCGTTAGATTGTGATTCAAACTTTTATCTCATCCAGCAACGTTTTGATGCACTCAGTAAAAACATGCAAATGTATGAACTTCCGGGCCCTAGTTATTACCTATTATTTAAATTAAAAAATATATTTAGGTTCCTAAATTAGTCGAAAAATACAGGTACCTATTTGTATAAATTTTAAATAATTTTATGCTGTATAATATAATTTATACAACAATTTGGTATTAAATAGTTATAGCCTATTTATTTACTGTATGATATTTGTTTATAACTTTATATTATAAATAATAAATAGAACAATATACAATATATTACGTATTGTAATATTATGTAGGTATACATATTGTTATAATGTGTTGTTTTTTTTTATTTTCAATACAATGATGCGATTTTACCTATGTAATATATTAAGCTTAAATTAAGATATCAAACATACGTTTTATGACTAATAAATTGATAGTTAGATAGCGTAAAGATTATTAAGGTTGCATAAGAATGCATCGGCGTATAACAGAAGTACAAATGTCTATTATTATTATTCATTGATGGCATTTTATAAATTAAAATACAAAATTCAAATGTTAATAACTATTAACTTCTTTATTTATTTATGCATAATTACGAATGATACGTCAAAACTCATTAAAAAATAAATCGTATATGAATCATATTTCAAAAAATTTTTGTTCCCATTTGAATTTTAAAATTTACCCCTAAAATTTCCCCTTTTTAATTTATAAAAAAAAATTATTAATATCAAATTATTTTAGATTACATGATTCAAAAAGGTTGACGTAGAAAATTTTATTAAAATTAAATAATCTTAAAGTTATAAATCATCATATCTTTAATCTTATATCCATGAATTTTAAAGAAGTTCTCTAATGTTTATGCTTATATCACTATTATCATTGATAAAATAATTAATACTCTATGGTTGTACATGAAAATTGAAATACGCGGTTGTGCGTACGAGTGTGTGACAATAGTGAAGTTGTATAATTTAATTTGTATTGTGTTAAAACTTAAAAGTTAAAAGAACATAACCTATAATTTTTAACATTTCTAATTTCGACAAGCAAGAACCGTGTGATGACTACTGACTACTGAGTTTAGTGACTTTGCAGATTTTTTTATTTAATTTAAAGAAGATCAGATATGTAAGTATTTGTAAAATCTACCTATTTAAGACTTAGTTAAATACTTAGTATTTGAGTTATTTCAATAGTTTGGGTTAGTATACAATATCCAATAATTAGATATATGATTGTTTCAATCTACATAATATTTCGTTAAATGCTCTTGGGAATGGGAATTGTTTAAACTTACAGGCATTGAAATTATATTTATATTAAAATACATGCGTATGATATTATACTCATCAATGTATTAATTCATTTTTTCAAGTTTAAAGTTTAAACATTATTTAATGGTTAAAACTTACCATAATAGGTAACTGTATGTGTATATTTTGTAGATACATTGTTATATTAATAACAGCCAGTAGTATTGGCTTATCTTAGCTTATAGGTATTTTGAAATTAATTAATTAAAAATCTAGCTATAGTTAAATAAACTTAAATCATTATAATTATAGTGATTTTTTGTTCAACGCTGGTACCTATACTTATCAATAATGGTTAAGAAATATTTTGTAATTGTTTATATTAACTGTATTATAAAATTCTTACTAAATCTACCTATGAAAACTAGCACCGCAAGAAATTAATGTAAATAATTTAACATTCAGGTATTTATAATTTAGATCATGTTTATGATGTCGACATCTAATTTACAATATATTTTGTTTTATTTAATTGATATCAAATTAAGTATATATTTTGGTTTAAATTTGATGCAAATTATGATACAATTTGTGAATAAAAATATTTAAAATGTTTACTAGTATGATTATTTTTCTTAGGTTTATAAATGTCTTATAAAATTGGGTCTATATTGGGATAGTCTCTATGGAAATTATTATTAGGTAGTAGGTACCTACCAACATAATATATAGGCTATGTTTTATTTCATATATTAATTAGTTCTATATTTTATTAGATTGTTTATTTGTATATATGAATATATTATTGTATTATATTATACTCAAATTGTTCACATAGGTACCTAGGTAATTTTTAATTGAATTGTATAGTAAATATTCATAATATTTTATTCATTTTTTATTTATTAAGATGGTTTATAATGTAAGGGTATTATATTTACACTATTATACATATAGGTACCTAGTAAATTTAAATAGTACAATAGTTTATATAGTTATATAATGATATATATTAAAATGTATATAATTAATTTAAATAATATTATCTATTATATTTTCTGAAAATATTACATTTTGCAATAAATAAAACTCAAATATATAAGTAATTATATTATAAAAGAGTCTTATTAGTAACACTAGATTCTTAGTTCAGCATATTAGTATTTATAGCATTTATATTAGCATACATTATTTATTTATTTATTTATTTATTATAACAATACGGGCTGAGCCCAATTAACATAATATAATATGATAGCATTAATTATTAGCAATTAATTAAATTTAACTATGATAACAACAATAACAGTAGTAACAATTACTAGTTTACTAAATTAGGAACATGAATAACATAATAAAAGAAAAAAAAATACAACAAATTCTATAGAAATGATGGATCACTATTTGCCATACGCATCATTCTAAGGATTGGCTGGTTCTCAGAATAGTTGGTGTTGCATTTAGGAATAAAGAATGGATAAATTTGCCGGACAGCAGAGCAAGGTACTTATTATATAAGTGTTACCTCATAATTAATTACAGTTTCAGTGATGAGTTCTTGTAAGAAGTTAATTATGAGTAAATCAACTCGCTACCGACAACGAGTGAAAGCCGCACGTTTAGCATCCTTGCTAATCAATGATCCACAAAATGATTCATCTATAATTCATCAAACATTTATGTCTCCTAAAAGACAGTTATTTGAGAATGTTGACAACGATTCTGTTCAATGTAATAATGTCATTGAAATAAATAATGCTAACTCTACTTCAAAAGAATCATCTGTTACTATATCATCTGAAAGTTATTCTTCTGAGTCAGATGTAATTGAAATTCCTCAATTTGATGATTTACCTAATGCAAAGATAGAATTGGCTAAATGGGCTTTACGTCACAAAATAACTCATGTTGCTTTAGGAGACTTACTTTCCATTCTTCAAACTAACCCTGATTTATCAGATATTCCAAAAGATCCTCGAACTCTGTTGAAAACTCCGTCAACCACTAGTATAAAAAAAATAGGTGGTGGTACCTATCATCACTTTGGTCTAAAGAAAGAAATAGAACTAATGCTTGAGACTATTCAATCTATTCCATCCAAATTATGTTTGGTGGTAGGAATTGATGGTCTTGCAATAACAAATAATCCAACAACTCATTTATGGCCTATTTTAGGCTACTTTTCAAATTTATCTTTAAAGCGAAAAGAGGTTTTTATTATTGGTGCATATATTGGCCTAGGCAAACCTACCAATAGTAATGAATTCTTGGAAGAATTTGTGGATGAACTTAAATGTCTGATTAATATAGGGATTTCATTCAATGATAATCTTATCACTATTGAGTTGAGTGCCTTAATATGTGATGCACCCGCAAAATCATTTGTACTTAATGTGCGTGGACATAACTTTTTAAACGGGTGTGTACGATGTACAACTACTGGTAGAAGGGTTGACAATAGAGTATGTTTTGTAAACATGAATGCACCACTTAGATCACACTCCAATTTCATAAATCATGATGCTAAGAATCATTTCCATGTTGGACCAACAATATTAATAGATATACCAAATTTTGACATAGTTTTATCGACTCCATTTGATTATATGCATCTAGTGTGCATTGGAGTTACAAAAAAATTGATTTCATTTTGGATGTCCAGTGGTTCTCATTAACACAATTTGGCACTACCTTATGGTATGATTGAAGCACTTGAAATTAAATTAAACCGTCTAACTAAGTTCATTCCTGATAACTTTCAGCGTCGACCTAATGAAAATTGTCGAGTACATCCTTTTCGAGACATAAAAAGATGGAAAGCAAATGAGTTAAGACAGTGTCTTTTGTACACTGGCATGGTTATTTTTCAAAATATAGTTAGTAAAGATGTGTACTCCAATTATATTACTCTTACTGTTGCTATCAGAATTCTTTTAACACCTAATGCAAGTTCTGAATACATTGATTACGCAAATAGTCTATTAAAGAATTTTATAATGTCTTTTATCAATTTATATGGCGAACAATATGTTTCCCACAATATCCATGCACTAGTCAATTTAGCCGATGACACAAAACGTTTTGGATCATTAGATAACATATCTGCTTTTCCGTTTGAAAACTTTATGCAGCCAATAAAAAAAAGATATTCGAAGTGGACATAAGCCTTTACAACAACTAATGCGACGCTATGGAGAGCGCCGTGCGTTTAAATTTAAAAGTCAAATTGAAACTTCCCAGCAATTTGGACCTATAAAAGCTCATTGTAAAGTTAAAAACCGTCCATTACTACCAGAAATTAGCTATCCACAATACACAGGTTGGCAATTATTAAAGTTCAAAATAAAAATTAATGATGCTGACTGTTGTGTGAAAGTAAAGTCTGGACAAATTGTTAGCATTGAAAATATAGCTACATTAACAAAAACTGGTGAAATTGTAATCATTGGTAGAGCGTATAATAGTCTCAAAGATTTATTTTTAAGTCCCTGTAAATCAACATTGCTAAATATATATGAAGCATCAGAATTAGGTCAGCTCCAGTTTTGGCCAATAGAAGAAGTACTTGAAAAACTTGTCCGTCTACCTAGAGGAAGTAATTTAGATGAACACACACATTCATCAGTTATTATGCCATTTCTTCATTCAACTTAATAATTAAATCAGCAATCAAATTATTTTTATTTTTTATTTTTTATTTATTTTAATTTTTTTTTAACTATATTGTTATATTATTTTGATAATATTAAAGAAAAATAGAAAAGTTTTTCTTTAAATAAAAGTACTGAATTAATGATATTTATAATAGCTCCAAATTCAAATGGAGCTGCTCCATGTATTTACTATCTTGCTGGTTAGTTACATATACCAAATAATATACCAACATTGAATAATCAATTAAACTCATTTGAATAAATATAACTTATTACAGCTGTTGCTATTTTAGGTCTTGGATTGTTGTGTTGTTTATTGATACCAATGTAATCCAACATGTACCAACAATTTGGCTTAAAAAAATTAAAACTAACAAGTCAGCATCCAAAAAAGACAATGTTGGTTCCCGTTCAGTAAAATTGATTTTCCACATTCAAAAGTACACTTCAAAAGCGACCAAATTCAAAAAATGATTAGTAAATGTTTCATTCCGAATGATACTGATGGCTCATGGTTTGAATGTAAAAATATGGCTGGACCTTTTGGTGAGTATAATACTGTATAAAGTGTTGTATTAATGGGAATTAAATTGTAGTTTATTTGGTACATTTAATTTTAAGCATACACTATATTTTAGTTATTTAGTTATATTCTGTTACAAATAGAAAACGAAATGCGTTGTAGAGTAGTTTCCAAAGCTTTGTCAGACGAAAGCCAGACCTGTTATTCATCGGAAGAACCAATTAGTGATGATGACTATTGAAGAATCCACAAGAATTGTACGCCATAAGAAGAAGCCCAAATGTTTTTCACCAGAGACATTTAAACCAAAAAAAAGGCCAGATAAAACTATTGTTGAACATATTATATCATCAAGTAGTACAAAAATACCAAGTCCACCTAATACACCATTATCCAGTCATAACAATCCAACGAAAATAAATCATTGCAAAAGTTTACAATCTAGTACATTTTATTTTATTTTATTAAAAATAATACTATATTTTTGATTGATGACAATTTATTTGTAGATTTAACCAATGAAAACGAACAAAATATTATTCCATTGACCAAATCAACTGTCATTGATGCTGAAAAAAATTTTTTGAGTAACATAAGTGATCTAGGTATGTTTTAAAAAAAAATTAATAGAAGACGTTTTGTATAATTTAATGGGTATTAGATATAGAATACTTATAACAATAAGACTAACTCAATTATTATATTTAACTATAATAGTCAATAGACACATATTATATGATTTGTATCATACTTTAGATACATTTGTACATAATAATAAAGCAAACATCTTTAACACAGAAAATGAGCTGCAGATAAGTAATGACGACTGTGTTCAAGGTAATTATTTACAAAATTAAAAATTATATTCTATTTTTTATATTTTCCCTATTTTATTTTAACTAAATAAATGTACTTAATTATAATTTTTTTTTCAAATAGATAAACACTCAAAAGAAAATCTCATTACCTTATCAACAAATGTTTTTATGAGTTTGCAAAACAATTCTGATGATAATTTTGATTGTAATAATTGTATTTTTATTATCCTAATATTTTCACCTATATTATTTTAGATGATTTCAATGACTTTTACTAACTTATTGTTTGTTTCTGATAGCTAATTCGACGGAGGTAAATAGTAATAATATAGACATTCACAATAATTCTGTTATTAATAACGACTATGTAAATATAATATCAAATATTGAACAACAGAATACGAACATAGGCAGTCCACCTATTTTAATTTCTATTCCTGCACATGAAAGTCGCCAAGTATATATTTTTAAATATTCTATCTTCTATGTTAAACTATATTTTAATGTTTGTATTATAGATGAAGATGAGTACAGTCACAGTTAATAGCTGTTATGATTTAGTTGATGACGGCAATGATTTCATAAATAATGAGACAATCGAAAATAACATAAATCTATCAGGTAATCGAAACTGTCTATTGTTATCAAATATTTTTTAAATGTTTTATATTTTAGCTGAAAAAAGACAAAACATATGTTGCTGTGCTGAAATTGAAAAATTAAAAAAAATAATTAAAAGTAAAGATGAACAAATTTTAATACAAATAATAATAAATAATACAAACCAGATAAAAGTATCTACTGTTTTAGAAAAAATGGACAAAAAAATAAATAAACTATTGGAAAATGATAAAAGAACTCATTCAATTGCATTTCCACTACCAAAAATCCCAGCCCCCTTCATTGAACTACTACCAATAACAAATATAAATAGTTTAGAAGCAGTCGAACAACTGCTGTCGGTGGACTGTGATAATTTTAACGGTAATGTGGAAGAATTGGTAAGTTCAATCATATTGCTTTTCATATTTCATTGTTTTTATGATATCTTAAAACAAAAAAAATATCAAATAATATACCTTCATAACATCAAACCAAATGCTTAATAAAATTGTTGACTGATATAGTATAATATACAAATCTATAAGTACATGTAGTTTTGTATTCTACTAAGTAAACAATTACTTGAACTTCCTATAAATACAGCTTTCTTATGTTTCAAACCAGACTAATTATAATTAACTATAGTTAATATATCACATATTAGGTATATAATAATATTATATATGCTTATATTGAGAATCAATATTTACATTAATTTGTTATAGGCAGACAAAAATATTTACTTCAATTAGGCACCAACTTATTAATTTCTTTATTTCATTTGCTTTGCTTTAAAAAACCTATTTATTACTGAAAGTGGGTAATCTACCTAGCTTAAGTGCATGTATCAAAACAGCTTTTGATGCATGCTTCACTAGAGAAGTCGCATCTATTTTTAGTATGCATGGCAAAACTAAAAGATCATTTATAAAACTTGGTGTCTACAAAGTGATACATGGTAGGTAATAAATTTAGATTTATATTATTACCCTATAATATGGAAAATATAAAATTCATTTTTTTCAATCATACATAAAAAAATAACAAGAGATTAAACTTTTGAAAATATATTACGCTTTCTGCATGTATATAATATTAGTTATAATGTATAATGCATGTATACAATATAATAAATTCAATGATATTTAGTAAATATATATTATGATAAATTATGTAGTTGTAATGGTTTATGGTTATGGAAAATTATGATCAATATTATATGATTCTAATATTTACAAGATGATTCACCAAGCATGCTTACCCATATTTTTTCTTTGATAGTAAAATTAATCAAATTCTGATTTTTTGAATTTTTAAATATACTCAGGACAATTCGTTTGTACTACCTACTTAAAGTGTACTCTGGCGATACTAACATCTGTTTTAATAATATACCATTACTCATGGACTTTTTATCCTTAAAACATAAAGATAAATTACCCAATAACTACTATTAAGAATTTATGATCCTGATACATCAAATTTTTTAGAAAAATTATCTACTGAAAAATTTACAGTTGAAAAGGAGGGTTCTCATTTGAAAAACCGAATTTTGTATTTCAACAGGACACTCTTAAGTAATACAAAAATAACTCAAGAATTTGAAAATATGATCTTTAAGTATATTTAAGAATTCCAAAACTTAGAGTTTAAATAATTGTATTATTGAAGGAAATAGGGTGGTAGCATGCTTGGTGAAATACCCTGTATATTAATTGACTTATTTTACTATCATTTTTAGAAACATTATCTGGTCACATTCATACTGCTTATGAAGAAAAAGTATTTACCAGTATAATCGCAAACATTCTGAAACACGCAGGAAATCATTTTAAAAACAATCCAACTATTACTCTTTAACAAATACTCTTTTCAATTAGATGCTATTTTAATTTATAGTAATAACTTTTAAAAATAAAAAACAGTATTATTATGTTATTATTATTATGATTTTTTTTATTTTCATTTTTTCATATCTACAATAATAAGAATTAGTTATGTCAAATTGAAATACCATATATTTTAATATAAAAGAATACTAGCTGAGATGATTAAAAAAAACTGTATTTTTTAATGTTATAAATTATATTTATTATATCATTAATTCTATAATAATTTTAATACAAATAAAGTAATATTATTATACCTAGTATACCTATTATACATAATATTATACCTAATAAGTATTATTATTATTACTACCTGTTGTTATTACTAAAATAAAATAAATACCAATATTCTACTATATAGTTTATAATAATTATTATCAGTTATATTGACCATTACCCATCCACTAGTCACACCACCCCTTTTAAACTCAAGGATGGTTATGCCTCTTGGTTAGGTTAAAACAATTCCAGAATATTATAGGTCTATAAACTTAAAAAAATTATAAATTAAAAAATCAGGTTATACACATTGAATTTGATTGGAAAGTTGTAAATAATTAAGCTGAATTATTTTACTGAAATTTGTTTTGAGCATTAAAAAATGTAAAGAAAATAATTTTTGCCATTTATCTTTTTTGGAGAGGGGGGATGATGTTGAACTCCAAAGCCGTGGTTTGTGAGTGTGGCATTAAAGCATATATAATAATATAAAATCCGTTCCAAAACTGATGTACCTAAGCACTAAAAATGAACGGTCATTTTTAAATTTTTGCACGGTTAATAAACTGTCAACTGAACCATTAATGAACGGTCAAAAACTGTGCTAAAGAACCGTTAATGAACTTTTATTGCACTTTGATTGAACTCGGTTCACTCCATGTTAAAAACCGTATTCAAATCTCTTAACGGTCGGGGCAAGGAACCAAACTTGAACTGTGTTCCGCACCGCAAATTTATACTTGTAAATGAACCTTCTACGAACATCAATTGCTACCCAGGTACGTATTGTATAATATTATGTAGGTATTATAATATGTTTTTTTTTTCAATACAATGCTTTTACCTAGGTATGTAATATTTATCAAAAATACGTTTTATGACTATAATAACACAGAATAAATTATTTATTCTGTGATAATAAATTGATAGTTAGATAGCGTAAAGATTATTAAGATTGCATAAGAATGCATCGGCGTATAACGGAAGCACAAATGTCCTTAATTATTTATGCATAATTATGAATGATACGTCAAAACTCATTAAAAAATAAATTGTAGGTATATGAATCATATTTCAAAAATATATGTTTCCATTTGAATTTTAAAAGTTGCCCCTAAAATTTCCGTTTTTTAATTAATAAAAAAAAATAATTAATATCAAATTATTTTAGATTATATGATTCAAAAAGGTTAACGTAGAAAATTGTATAAAAATTAAATAATCTTAAGGTTATAAATCATCACATCTTTAATCTTATCCATGAACATTAGAGAAATTCTCTATAGTCCGGCCGCCGAGAGAACGCTACTGGGCGGCGACCAAAATTCGTCCGTTCTCACGCATCCCTACCACTAAACCCTCTAAAATGCTGGCCGCCGTTAACTCTGGCCGCCGACGCTGTCGCCGCCACCGTCGCGCAGCTGCTGCGACTAGGTGGTAGAGTGGGAGAAATTTGGGTACGATACCGCGGAGCTCGATCATTTGGATGCGCGAGCGAGTAGCGTTCTCTCGGCGGCCGGACTATAATGTTCATGCTTATATCACTATTATCATTGATAAAATAATTGAATAATACAAAACGCTATTATCACGGTCTCAGACTCTTATAGATTATACCTACATATTAATATATTATTTTATTTTATACAATTTTAATTAAAGTCATCAATTATCAGATTAAGAAATGCAATTAGGACACCATAAATAAAAATAATCTGTAATTGGTAATAAACTAATAATATCGTATGATATACGTTTTGTATTGCTACTGTTTACTGTAATAAATTGATAATTACATACCCAGATAATTAAGGTCGTACAACAGAAGCACTTTTAGTATTAATTATTCACTGTAGAATTTTATAAATTAACACCAATATTCAGATGTCAATAACTCTTTCAATTATTAAGACATTTTTTTAATGACCCGTCAAAATTCATTTAAAATTAAGCTGTGCATGAATTATGTTTCAAAAATATAGGTTCCCATTTGAATTTTTAAAGTTACCCCTCGAACCTCCCAATCCTAATTAATAAAAAAAAATTTAATATCAAATTAATTTAAATTATATCATTCACAAAGGTTTTCACATAGGTCATTTTTTCCTAATTTAAGTATATCATGCTGATATCTGCTGTAACGATTGCCATCTATCGGCATCGTACGCATTATTCCTTAAGTAGGGCACCCGCTGCCTAATATGCTGAGTGTGAGGAATGGCGAGCGCTGCTGACTGCTGACCAAGGGTTTTAGGCACACGGCAGCGGTGTATATAATTACGACCGAGGCGGTGTGTGAGAGTGTGTGTGCGCGACACGGAGACAACAGGAACAACGACTCCGCGACGATCCGACGGCCCCATCAACGATCCACACTCACGGCACGTCATCATCTACCCGGATCGGTAAACCATTTAACACATTTATATATATATGCTAATATAAAATCTACTATTACTTTTATATAATAAATTCTAATAATTCTATAATAATACACGTAATTTATACATTATACCTATATGCTTTACTTTAATAAGGTAACCCTGATCTCTTAGTATTAATATTACACACCGAGGTCGAGTCTCCGAGACCTCGTACAAAATAAACAGAATAAAAGCCAGTAGGGTTCGAGAGTCGAACGCCCGGTGAAGAGGGGACGTTACAATTGGTGGAGGCGCCCGTCCCTGGAGTCCCAATTTTTAAGAAATAGTTTTTCTGGAAATTTCGATTCTAAGGTACACCCCTTGTGTTGTAATATTAGTATTCTTGGGTCAGGTGAATCTTATATAAAGTCGCTGTCATTCCAAATTTCTCTTAATGTATGATAATTTTTAATGGACAATAAATTTTATATTAAACGAAATACGAATAATCAAATTGCAAAAGTAACAAATTCAAATATATTATTTTTAAACAAAAATTTTAATTCAGAAATAAATAAAGTAAATTTAATAACTCTTTTACGATCAATCGAGGAGAACGATTTGGGAGATTTTTTCGAAAATTCTAAATTTGGGAAAATACCTTTTTCAGCTATAGTTGTTAAGCAATTTACACTGTGTACATTATACGAGGTCAAAAGTTTAAGTAAAGAAGAATTTAATAAGCTATCGCCAGTAGAAAAAAAATTTGAATTTATTATTTCACAGAAAACAGTAGCGTGGATACATTTATTAGATAAATCCGAAGTAGTGGGCTTTTTAAAATTTTGTAATATTAATTGTGAAGAATCAGCAACACTGGTAGAATTAAGAAATCTCGCTAAAGCAGCCGTAAAAAATTTTAGAGGAGAACCTTTTAGTAGCGAAGAGAATAAGGAATCTGATGATAGTATAGATCTTACTTTTACAGAAGGCAATTTGTCATTAAATTTAAATAAAAGTCAACCACAATTTTATGATAATAATATTGAAATTAAACCACAGCTTCAATCGCAAACAATATTAGAAAATAAAGATAATACTGTCGAAACTGGCAACGCGGTCGATAAACTAAAAAATCTCTTATTATTAGACTTAGAAAAATCAATTTCACCAGTGTCAAACACAAAGCAAACAGAAAATTTGAAATTTGAAACTAAAGAACTAAATCAAAATTTTAACTTAGAAAACAGCTTAAAATATTGTCCTTCTATATTAAAAACTAAAACAAATTATAATAACGAAGTTGAGTCTGAATTAGAAACTGTCGATAATACAAATAAATTAAATTCAAATACTAAAATGGCAAGACTTCAACAATTTGTTCCAAATATTTTCAACGGTTCAGGAGATGAATGCGTTTTAGAATTTTTTGAATATTTCAATGTCGTAGCAATTGCTAACGATTGGACTTCGCAAATAAAATTAACTTATTTACCATTATACATAAAAAATTCAGCTTATAAATTGTATAAAACATTGATAATGAATAACTCAAAGTTAACTTTTGATGAAATAGAACGTATATTTAAAGACAAATTTGCTTCGCCAGCAAGGAATCGTATGTTAAGAAATAAATTAAGAAATAAAAAATTAAAATCAACTGAAAAACGATATCGGAATTTTTAGCGGATATATTGTATTTAATTAGTCAAACGAATAATACAATTCCTGAAACCGAAAAAATTGATATAATATTAGATGCACTAACACCAGAATATTATAATACAGTAATTATTATGAATAATGATACATTGGACAACTTAGAAACTAATTTAAAGAAAATAGAAAATTCAAAATTGATAAAATCGGATGTTCAAAGTATTAATACAGTAGATATTGACAATTTAAAAAAAGAAAACGAGTTTTTAAAATCTAAATTAAATAGTCTTAACAATGGTAATTATAATTTTAACCAAAAAAAGAAATTTATAAATAATACGCAGAACCCTTATCAAAATAGACAAAATTTCGACATTAATCAAAATAATTCATTCAATAATATGTGCAATCGTAATCCATACAATAATCACAATAATTTTGGTAATACTAATGGCCTTTTTATTCCAAATCAAAGTATGATGAATAGTAACTACCAAAGCAACTTCAATCCAAACAATAATAATAATAACGTTTATACAAAACCTAAGTGGAATAATCATTATAAGAACATGCAACCTAACCAAAATAATCAACCACAAAATTACTATCGAAATAATAATAATAATCAAAAATATAACTATAATGAACCAATTGCTAATAATTATCAAACCCCATCGAATAATTTCCACAGTCAAAATGTAGACGTAAATAATGTCACAAATCAACACGCTAATAATCAAATGGCCAATAATAATACGTTAAATGCAAATAATACTTCATATTACAATAGTAATCAAAAAAACTTTTAAGGCAAGAGAGAGCGGCTAGACTCCCTCTGTGCAAACAAAAAAATTCTACCAAAACGCAAACACCAAACTTTAATAAAGTATTGTTAGAAGCAATAATTGCAGACAAATATAAAAACGATGAGTCCCTATTTCCGGCACAAAAATTAAGCAACCAAAAACTAGACACAAAAAAAATTGAATTTGATATAGATAAAGACGATGACATAGACGATTATAATATAAAAAAATTATTCAACGAAAATAAAATATCAGTGTCTAGCAACTATGATAGTATTCAACATAACTTACAACATAAAAAAATAATAGCTGAACAAAAAAAAATTAATAACAATACAATAAATAAATATATAACGACATGTAACCCAACCTCGTTGCCGGATGCATTCGAACCAGGTCTAAGACTTGAGGTAATAGGCAATATTAATAAAGAACAATACAATTTTGTAATAGACACTGGAGCTACTGCGTGTATAATTAATGCTGACAACTTACCATTAGAAATCAAACCTAAACCAATGGATTGTGTGAAATTAATTACTGCAAACGGTTCAAACTTAAAACTACTTGGTGTTGCTAATATTAACGTGATTTTTGATGATATTGAATTTCCTTTTAAATGCATGGTAGTTGAGAACTTAGTAGGACCTAGTTTATTGGGTACGGACTTCTTAAAGTTATACAAAGCAAAAGTATTTTTAAAATTTGATAAGGAACATAATATAACTCCAGATAATACTAAAATAAAATGTGAAAGAAATACTAGTGAAACAGTCACGATTGATAGTAATGACAATAAAATTGAAAGTGAAAAAATGAGAAATTTATTAATTATTCAGCCGAGGTTACATCTCATTGCTAGAGGTAGTCGTAAGTTAACTGAGGTTCCCGGAGATGGATTTTGTGGTATTTATGCGTTAACAGCAATGCTCGCACACGAAGAAATTTATGTAACAGCAGAAACGATAGCTCATTTATTAGGACTAAAATTACATGAAACCCCAATCTGGCTGGAAGGCGAAGACTTATCAGCAGTATCCGATTTTTATAATTTTAATTTATTAATTATATGTCCAAATTTTGAAAATTCGAAAAATACAGTGGGTTTAGCATTTTATAAACCAGGTAGAAAATTTTTAGTAGTTTTTTATGAAAATAGTCATTGGACGCCGGGGTGTTACGATAAAAATACACCAAACTTAGATGTAAGACGGGTTACTTTCACGCATGATTTTCGTTCACTACATACTTCTCGTGCCTTATTAGAGGAAAGAAAAATGTTAGAAGCAATTGGAAATGCACCCGAAACGTGGAAAAATAACGAAATAAATCGAAAGCGGGCTAATTTTCCATTGACCGAAGTACGGGAAATAAAACACATTTCAATAGATTTAAATAATTTAAATAACAATAGTCAAACTACAAACAAAAAACCATATACAACATTTAAAAAAATCGAACGTAAATTACCTGATGACGAAATCAACAATAAAATCAATTTTGATATTAATCCAAATTTAAACGAAATACAAAAAACAAAGTTATTATCTTTATTACAAAAATATGAATCGGTTTTTTCAAAAACTAAATGGGACTTAGGAGAGTCAAAAACTCAACCAATAGATATTAACCTGACCAAAGAAACTCCAATAAATCTCCCAAATTTTAAGCTAAGTAAGTTTGAGAGGGATGAAATAGAAATACAAACACAGGAAATGCTTAAAGCGGGTATAATCGAGCCTTCAAACTCACTATACTAGTTCCCAATTTTTTTGGTGCCAAAAGGCTTACCTCAGGGTTCCAAAAAGGAAAAAACTTTAGCACAATACAGGATGGTATTAGATTATAGAAAATTAAATAGTATAACTGTAAAAGAATCTTTCCCACTTCCGGTAATTCAAAGCATATACGACTGTTTAGCAGGAAACAATTTTTTTTCATGCTTAGATGCCATGTCAGGATTTCACCAACTTAAATTAAGCAAAAAAGCTAGGGAACTGACAGCATTTTGCACTACAACCGGAAAATATCAATTTAAACGCATGCCAATGGGAATTTGTAACGGTCCAAGTAAATATCAGGAGGCTATGAATAAAATTATGACAAATTTAAATTATAAAATTAATGTAAATTATATCGACGATTGCACATGCTTTGGAAAAACTTTTGATGAACACTTAAATTCATTAGAACTGACTTTGGAAAGATTTAAACAATTCAATTTAAAATTAAAATTATCAAAATGTAAATTTGGGTACACAGAATTAAAAATTTTAGGAAATATAATTGATAGTAAGGGTATTCGTCCTACAGATGAAGGGCTTAGAGCAATTACACAAGTAACTTCACCGACTAATATAAACCAATTGCGTAGTTTTTTGGGATTAGCAAACTATTTTCGCCGGTACATTCCAAATTTTAGTAAAATTACGTTCCCTTTAACCGAATTAACAAGAGGTAATTTTAAAACAAAAAAAGATAAAATAAAGTGGGAAAACGTCCATGAAAACGCATTTAATGAACTAAAAAATAAATTAATAACGCCACCAGTACTAATGCATTACGACGAAGAAGCCGAAACTATTTTAGTAACGGATGCTTCTTTATTAGGTTTAGGTGTAATTTTACAGCAGAGAGATATCGATGGTAATATTCATCCGGTGTCATTTGGTGCGAAAAAATTGACGCCAGCACAAAAAAATTACTCAGCGTTAGAACTTGAGGCATCGGCATTATTTTTTGGATGCACTCATTTCAGACAGTATCTGTATGGTAAACAATTTACAGTTTGGACAGACCATAAAAATTTAGTGGGCCTTCAAAAAATAAAATCGGAATCACATATATTAAATCGTATAAGAACAAAACTAATAGGATATGAATTTAACATAATATATAAACAAGGTATTTTTAACAAAGCAGCAGATTTTTTATCAAGACATCCAATAGATTTTGATAAATCGGCAAAAATTAATTACGATATAGATTTAGTTTTAGATTTGATAAATATAAATGCTACTGAAAAATTATACAATCCAATTTCTTATGATGATTTTATATATAATAATGATAAAGGGGTTAAATATAATTTTAGTATTAAACAAGTAAATCAAGATTTGTTTAGTGACTACTTCGATGAAACATTTAATTTAGTGCATTGCGTTCCGCAAGATTTTGATATGAGCAAAGGCATTAGTCTTAATTTCAAAAATAAATATGGACACGTAAACGAATTAAAAGCACAAAACAAAAAAATCGGTCAGATTGCTCACTTAAATTTTAATAATCATTTTATAATCTATTTAATTACAAAATCAACAATTCATGATGAAACTACGTACAAAATATTATTTACTACCTTAAAATTGTTAAAAAACTATTGTAGCACTTATAATGTAACAAAAATAGCGATGTCAAAGATTTCATGTGGCTCAGATAAATTAAATTTGTTAATGGTTTTTAATATGATAAAATACGTTTTTCGTGACACAGCAATTGACATAACAATTTCAATATTTACGCCACCACAGCATAATATATCATTGGTTGAACCTATTAATGTACATTTGTTGCAAACGCGTGACGATTTTTTACAAAGGGTAACAGAAGCTATTAATAATCCCGCGTCATCAGAAATGAAATGGGTTAGAAAGGCGAAATCATACATTATAAATAAAGATGATAGGCTAGTATATTATAGAGATATTTATAAAGGTACGCCGAAATTGGTGATAGCATTACCAGCAAGTCTAGTTAACGAAGTGATTGAACATTTTCATAACGAAAAAATGTCTGGTGCACATTTAGGCGTCCATAAAGTATTTAATAAAATAAGATCACGGTATCACTGGCCTACTATGCAAAAAGATATTAAAAATTATGTAGTTTCTTGCAAAATATGTCAACAGCGTAAACCAGATAAACGACCACCAGTTGGAAAATTGCAATCAAATAAATTGATAAATGGAGTTCCGTTTCAAGAAATTTATATCGATTATATAGGACCTATGATGGGCTCAAGAGGGTGCAAATATATATTAGTTGCTACATGTCGAGCAACAAAATTTTGTTTCGCTAAAGCATACAAAAATGCAGATGCTAAATCAACTACACAATTTTTATTAGATTTAATATTAACATACGGCCCACCGAGAATAGTAAGATCTGATAATGGTACGCATTTCACGGCCAAAGTAATTTCACAGTTATTGTTAGCGTTAGGAATTCAAAAAAAGGAGGGAATAGCCTATATACCAACAAGTCAGGGACAAGTAGAAAGGCAAAATCAGGTGATAATAGATATGATAGCTCCATATGTTGCAGAGGGTGAAAAGTGGACGGATGTCTTGCCTGTAGTTTTGCATGCATATAACACAGCCATACACCACTCAACTGGATACACTCCTTTTTACCTAGTACACGACTACGAACCCATTTCTATTTTCGATATTGCTATTATTCCATCAAATTTAAATCATTCTACTATTATAGAAATACAAAAACTAAATTCAATTCGTGAGAAATTACCAAATATTCTACAAAAAGCTTTTGAGAAACAGAAATGTTACGCAGACAGAGGGAAAAAAGATATAGACTTCTATGTAGGCGAGAAAGTTTTGGTAAAAATTAATGTAAGGAAAGATAAATTTGCAGATAGATATGAAGGCCCTTATACAATATTGAAAAAAATTAACCCAGTAACATATTTAATTGAAATAGATAAAAATGGAAAAAAACAACCCGAGAAAAAACATGTTCAACAAATTAAAAAATATAGAGATAGGTCACAAATACAAAGTGTATATTATTATAATTAAAATAACTATTAATTAAATCTGAAAGTGTTAGATAAATAGGTAAAATATTTTTGTAGAACTCACTTATTTTAATAAATACGGTGATTGTTCTTAGAGTATAAGATTTGTATATATTATTATTAAAATAAGAATTTGACAATAATAAATGTATTTAATTAAGAGTATTATAATATTATAATAACAATTTTGAATATCTTACTATAACATTATTGTTTATCACGTTGTAAACAATAGTTTTATAGTCGGGCTATTACGATAATGATTAATAACCACTTAATTTCTTAGTATTGTTATGCAATACTAACGAAGTTTTGTCGGCTCAAATTTTTATATTTTTAGTGAAATGTATATATAACGAAGTTTTCACAACTATGCAATTTAATAAATAAATATATGGGTCAACTAATAGTTGAATGAACATCAAAAATATATATTCAGCATTTAACAATAAAATATGTGAACACCCATAATAAGCATGTATCTATATATAACATAGTGTATATAATGAATATCAGATACAGTGTCTTATTAGTCAACGGACATCGGTCATAGACATAGGTAATAGCAGTAATAATCTAAACAGTGTCATAAACTAATTTAATATCTTTTTCGTAATTAAACATATAATTAATTAATTATTTTCTTTTGTTGTGTAAATTAAAATTAAAAATATGTCGACAAAATTTTTTATTATTTTGGCGTTTGGAGTGCTTGGAGTAATAGGAACTGATACTGTTCAACTAGAGGAGAAGATTTTTGACCACAACCAAGGAAGCGGATCGGGTATTTATTACGAGCCAATTTATAAAATGAAATTTTACTCTAGTAAATTTAATTTAATAACACATGTAAATATTTCCGTTTTTATCGAAAAGTTTGATGAAATGAATAATTTGATAAATTATAATGATAAATTGTGTTTAGCTAACACTAATGTGTCAAACATATGCAATAATTTTAAATCAGAATTAAAAATAACCAAGACAACACTATTAAAACGCTACACATCACTAATGTCTCTACAAAACGGGGTAAGAATGAAAAGAGGCCTAATAAATGTAATAGGAGAATTTGAAAATTGGGCATTTGGAGTTGTAGGAGATAGTGACTACCAAAAAATACAACAAGAAATAAATACAAATAAAAATAATAATGAGAAAACTTTAGTTACCATGAAAACGCAAGTAAAATTAGTACAATCGTCGTTAAATCAGATGTCAAATGTATCCTCAATAACATCGCAAAATTTTATTAAATTACAACGAGAATATAACGACTTAGTAAATAAAATTAATTTTAAGCAAAATGATTTAATAGAAATTCAAATAAATCAACAATTAAGTAATTATTTAACAAATTTTAATTTTATAATGACAAGTTTTTCGCTTGAAATGGAAGAATTATTAAATGCCTTGTTATTGGCACATAAAAATATACTTCACCCAGTAATCCTTAATAATATACAGTTAAAAACGATTCTGGGAAATATACAAAGTGAGTTATCTACAAATCAAGTTTTACCATTAACATAGACGTAAATTCATCCTTGGAGGAATTTATGAAACTTGTGACAATAACTACTAAATTTTCAAACTTTCAATTATTATTTATCATCAATTTTCCTATATGTACTCCAGAAATTTATACCCTATTTCAAATATAGCCAATGCCAATTGAGGTAACAAATTCGCAATTAATGTTTATTCAACCTAACAATCCATATTTAGCAATTTCACAAAATAACCAACAATTTATATCCTTTTCTGATGTAGACTACAACAAATGCACTTTAGGAATTACTGTAAAATATTGTGAGTTAGATATGCCGGTTTACTTGGGAATATACCCACTCTGTGAAATTCAACTACTAAAATTAACTAATAATACTGTACTTCCTAAACAATGTGCCGTTCACCATATTTTTCATAATAATGCATACTTTAAGAAACTTAATACAAAAAATACATTTTTATACTGGGTATCGACAACGGTACAAACCACTCTGGTTTGTTCTGCGTCGACAACATTTCATATTTTAAAAGGAGCGGGAACTATAAAATTACCAAGTGCATGCTCACTATATACACCAACGACAATACTAAGAGCATCAGAAGATAAAATCAAAAATATTAATATGTCAGTAAATATAAGCCCGGACATTTCCTTATTAAACATCTCCGAATTAAATTTAAAAATAAACAAAATAAAAAATTCAAAAATACATCTAAAGAATCTTCATTTTCAAATTCCAGAGTTAAAAAATTTACACCAATCTTCGCAAAAATTAGATGATATTATTAGGGACATAGATAAAGAATCAGAAGACACAGAATACAATAATTATCAAAACTGGCATATATACGGACTGTATTTAGTAGGAGGTATTGTGGGTTATTTAGTTGTACATAAAATAAGTAGTAAAATAAGATTATATTGTAGGGGAGAAAAAAAACCAGAAAACATTGTAAGAGCTAGAGGTAGAGTAATACACCTAGACAATATGGTATAATATTAATATAAATTAGAGATAATAATATTATTGTAATAATTGCCATGAAAAAAAAAAAAAAAAAAAAAAAATGTAATTGAATAATTATTAATAATTTTAATATACGTATTTTGTTAAAAATCAAAAAAATAAATAAAGGTAATTGAAAAATTTAATTAATAATGTAATGTATTTTGTAAAAAAAAAAAAAAAATGTAATATAATTAATTAATAATTTTAATATACGTATTTTGTTAAGAATCGAAAAAAAATAAATAAATGTAATTGAAAAATTTAATTTATAATGTAATGTATTTTGATGCAAAAAAAAAAATAAATAAAAATATATATATGTAATAGTAATCATTGTTAAAATTAACATTTAAGGATAAATAATTGTATGCTATTGTTCGAATTGAAAAAAAAAAATATTGACATATTATTTGTAAATATAAAATAGTGTTAAGGGCAAATGAAAGGGGTAGGTGAGGACAGCCGTGGGTGTCGGTACGAAGGAAGGAAGGAGCTCCTATGTAATCTACGTCATCACCTCGGTCATGAAAATGTTCAAAGAAAAATATATACCTATATTTAAAACTGAAGTCTTGAAGTCTTGCCTTGATATGTGGTGTGAATACAACTAGATGAAGTTCAACCAATAAAATATAGCCGGAGGTGGTTGGAAAACTATTATTTTTTTGCAATTGAACATTTACACCACTATCTTCCACTCAGCTACCGGTGCTTATACTTCCCAAATCTGGGGTCCAGATTTAAATGGACAAGGGGTACATGTAACGATTGCCATCTATCGGCATCGTACATTATTCCTTAAGTAGGGCACCCGCTGCCTAATATGCTGAGTGTGAGGAATGGCGAGCGCTGCTGACTGCTGACCAAGGGTTTTAGGCACACGGCAGCGGTGTATATAATTACGACCGAGGCGGTGTGTGAGAGTGTGTGTGCGCGACACGGAGACAACAGGAACAACGACTCCGCGACGATCCGACGGCCCCATCAACGATCCACACTCACGGCACGTCATCATCTACCCGGATCGGTAAACCATTTAACACATTTATATATATATGCTAATATAAAATCTACTATTACTTTTATATAATAAATTCTAATAATTCTATAATAATACACGTAATTTATACATTATACCTATATGCTTTACTTTAATAAGGTAACCCTGATCTCTTAGTATTAATATTACACACCGAGGTCGAGTCTCCGAGACCTCGTACAAAATAAACAGAATAAAAGCCAGTAGGATTCGAGAGTCGAACGCCCGGTGAAGAGGGGACGTTACACTGCTGTCACATGAAATTTGGAACACCCTGTATATTATTGATCAAAATAATAACGTTGTTAATTTTGATGATTTTATTGTTAATCTTGATCTAATTGAAGAAAAAACAAAATAAATATAAATATAAAAATATTTTTCAATAGAAATATTTATATTGAAAAAAAAAACATTATTTAACCACTAAAAGATTCTTCAATTGTACCTTTTTCAATATCAAATAAAAATTCATCTTCTCTGACGAAAAATACATATCAAATTGTATTTTTAGGTAAATCTTCATTTAAATCAACATGTAAAATAATATTTTTCTTAGTTGCAGAAATATTTGTTGGTTGTCTACTCAAGTTAACAAGATATATTGCTCTAAATTTTTTAAAATCGTTTGGATTATTATACATTAACGGATGTTCTTGATGATTTTTAAGATAATTTCTTTTATACTCCATCAAACTCTCATAAGCTACACAAAATTTATCATTCTTAAAATCTAGATCTTGAGTTTCTTCAGGATAACGTTTTCTATTTATTTCAAACCAATAATTTTTTACATTACAATGATCAAATTCACAAGGATCATGATCTTGTGTATTTAATTTGTTTGTTAGAAATGCTACACCTCCAAACGAAGGAGAATTAAGACTTCGATATTGACTTGTTACAACGAGTTTTATAGTTTTTCCTGATATATTTCTTTCTTCAATATTTTGCCATGATCTAAAATTAAAAGTATATAATTTTTCTTGAGACAATTTTGTTAACTCATTTATCAATAAAACTTTATGAACTCCATATTCAATAATTGGAATTTGAAGTGTAAATTCTTCAAAAATAATCTTTCCATCTTTTGTTCCTGTTATAACTTTTTTTAACAAAGCATCATCATCTGTATTTCTTATAAAAATTATTTCCATATCACCTTTGAAAACCGAACATTTTATGTCTTTTAAAAAACCTAACCCAAATTGTGATCCTTTACCCATAGCATTAAATTAACCTCCGCCTTCAAATTTGCTTGCAAATCCTGAGTTTATAGTTGGTCCATTTTGATCTACTAAATAACTTACCACACCTTAAATTGTACTAGTAATTCCTACATATTCACTTTCATCCAATACTTTACCATTTTTTTTAACTATAATATTAGAAAATAAATATGCAACAAAATTATCGATTAGTTGTATTTTTGTTCCTTTAGGATAATCTTTTCCATCTTTTTGGAAATATCTACCATAAATAAAAAATTTTGTATTTGCAATATTCAGAAAATCATTCATACAATCTATTCTAAAAGTTGTAGTTTTATTAGGTGTATTAAGTTGTGAATTATTCACAGGTAAAAAGTTTTATATTGAACTCTTTCAATATGTTGATCATATTTTTTAAAAATATTATACATTATTGTTTATAATAGCAAATATATATTTTTTTTTTAATAAATGAATAAAGTTGTAGTAAAAAAAATTATTGAAGATGAAAATAAAGAACAATCTTTATTTGAAATACCTTCACGTGGTTTATTAGTAGGACCATCGGGTTGTGGTAAAACAACTCTGTTGTATAATCTGATTATAAATTATTGGATACCATATTTAAATCTATATTTGTTTACAAAAAATATTGATCAACCAGTCTATAAAAAATTAAAATAAATATTTGATGACATACCTTCTATAATCACTCATTTTTCTAATGATGATATAATATCTGTAGATGATTGTGAACCCAATAGTTTAGTGGTTTTTGATGATTTGCTTTTAGAAAATCAAAAGTTGATAAAAGAATATTTTATAAGATCGAGATCAAAAAATATTAGTGTTATTTATTTAACACAAAATTATACTTCAGTAGACATAAAAACAATAAGAAATAATTTGAATGTTTTAATTGTTTTTAATCAGTTAAATTATTATATTGAAAAAATATGGTCCGATTTGATTAGCAAAATAATACCATTAGAAAAATTTAAAGAAATTTGTAGAACTTATTGTAAAACATATGATAAAAAAAATTAAATTAAAACATATGGTTTTATAACAATAGACTTAATAAAAAATTTAATCTATGACAATAAAGGTAATGATATTTTAAATATCGATGAACGATGATAATGTTTTTTTATTTTTTTGTGTAATAAATGGATATTACACAAATTCAAAAAAAATTTAAAAAAAAAAATTAAAAAAAAATTTAAAAGTTACATTTATGAAGGAGCCATCAGAAACACAAAACAATTTTAAGAAAGGAACTAATTTAGAAAACGAAACAGAAATAATGAAAAAAATAATTCATATTAAACAAAATTTACAAAAAACTTATAAAAAATCAGATTTAGAACATAAAGAAAAAAATTAAATGTTATAAAAAAAGATGAAGATGAAGGTGAAAATAATATTGAAAAATTAAATATTCACCAATCTTCACCAACAGAGTTAAAAAACATAATTAATATTAAAAAACAATTACAAAATAACTATAGAAAATCAATTTTAAACGATAAATATAATTCAGAAGAAAAAGTAAAACATTATGAACCAATATTAAAAGCATTATCAAATGTTGAATCATCTGTTAATGATGTTAAAGAAGTTGCTATTAAAACTTATAATGATATTCAAAAAATGATAACACCTACCAAAAAATCCATAATTACAAAGATTAATGAGTACAGAAGAGACTTTTGTATGTCCGTCAAGTTGGCACCGGCACAATACGCTACCACCATTATTCATGTATCAAAAAATTGCTAGTAATTTGCTAGATTTTGCTAGGTAATTTTCAGAATTTGCTAGTATTTCGTTTAAGTGAAAATTAAAATTCAAGTATGCCGGTGCCAACTTGATACAGCACCGGCACATTGCCCGATCGGTTCGAAAGTGGTGTCAAAAAATTGCTAGCAATTTGCTAGAATTTGCTAGGTAGTTTTCAGAGTTTGCTATATTCTGGTTTTTCCGGAAACCCGGAAAATGGAAAACAGCCCAGCACCGGCACATTGTTAAATGTTTTTAAAAATTAAATACCTAGTATATTTGTTACAAATAATATTTATTTGAAATATTACAAAATATCCTATAATATACTTAGTTATAATATATTGTTTTCATCAAGAATTTTTTCTAGTAAAAAAAACTAACCTCTTCTTTTCAAAGCCCACTTTGTAGATTTTTAAATACATCATGCCCCCGGAAAATTGATAAATCTTGTTTTTCGAATTTGATAGAATCATATTTTTTTTATTGATGTGTCATAATAAATAATTAATACTTCTGTTTAATACCCAATAAGTTTAGTTAGTATTTCATAATATTAGGTTATTAATTTAAGTATATATATGTCATACCGAACTTAAAAACATAAGTGTAATATGAATAGTGGCAGAAAAATTGTGAGCCTTGCAAATGGCAATTCAACAAATGCAAGTTCTAACAAAAGTAAGTTCAAAATAATATTATTACCAGAGCTAGGATTTGTATGCAATAAAAATTGTAAAATATGCATTTTATTTACCAAAATATGCAAAAATATGCATTTAAGTTTTTTTAAGATAAAAACAAAAATATAATTTAAAAAAAAACTATTTATTTATTGAAATACATCAGTGATTGGCTGTTTGCCTTAATATAGTATAATCGAGAAATAAAATAAAATTTATAATTCACATTCAACAATGGAAATACGTTTTACATACTACGACCACATACCTACTTTTTTAAATTTTCGATTATAAATGATCGGCGTTTGGATCATACTATTGATTTATATTGACTGAAGATCTTATCGCATACCTATTATTGTACCATAAAATTGTATTTATAAAAATAAAATTTATGTTTGACAAAAAAACAAAGTTTTATACTTTAATCAGCGCAAGGCTATAATTAAATTATAAATATTAATCACGAAATGTCGAAATATACTATAAAACATGAATTTTTTGTATTCTTATAATTGAAATATGCAATAATATTCATTTTATTCAATATATGCAATTATATGCATTTTATCCAAAATATGCAAAAACATGCAAAATAAAGACATCACAATTTATCTCATCTTGAGTTGATTCGTGGACATTACTGACAAAATCAATAATCAGAAGTTGCAAAAAAAACATGCTGTTGCATATAAATCCTAGCCCTGGTTATTAGTTTTGTTATTATAATATTTTAGTTTATATAATATTATGATGTTCTACCTGCCTACCTACTAAACTTAATATATTTTTATTGGTTTAAGACTATGTACCTTTATTTTATAAATTTATAAAGATGTTATATTACTATTATACTATAATATTAGACCAAGATGGTTTTGTATTTTTATTTTTAAAAAAAGATTTATTTTTAAATGTTTTATTTTTACTTTTATAAACATTATATTTTAATTAAATATTTTATTGGTCTAAGACTATGTACCTTTATTTTATAAAAATAAAAAAATTATATATTTAACTGGGATACAGTGTAACTTTATAATTAGGTACCTTGATTCTTAAAAAATGTAAATTAATAATATACTGAAGATAATCAAAATTAACATAGAGATTAATGGGATCCAAGTCACTGTGTGATTGAGCGATTGGATCCAAGTCCAAAATGTTTGATTTAAATCGTAAAATAAAAAATTTTAAAGAAATAAAAATAAAAATAAAATTATTCATGTTATAAAAAATATTGTGGCCTATCATTTAAATTAAACCTCGTTGGTATAATATTTAAATTGAATTTACACCAACAAATTAAGTAAAATAAAAATAGATGAAAAACAGTTTTTTGATTCTCCTGAAAAGTTACATGAATGGACTTGGTCCCTTCTGTCTCTCAGGTACAGATTTATAGTATAAATAAGAACGAATTTTGTTTTACAGTTCCTCGTATAAAAGTTTTTATATAAAATAATATTTAAAATATAAACTTATAAATATATAAAAAAAAATGTTTAGCTTTAATTATTCTAGAATCTAGATATTTACATTTTATTCATTAAAAAAATCATACGGTACTGTTAAAGAAATTATGAATTGGTTCTTACATCATTATATAAATTAGATATGAGAATATGAAAATTTGCTAGCTAATTTACTACGATTATGATATGGGTATTTTGCGACTTAGGTCTTAACACTAGTAATCTTTATTGATACCCGATAACCACAAACCAGTCGTCAGTCACTATTCATGATGGTTGATTACGGCCTCCTGGTTGGGAATCACTACTTTACAATGAATAATTCGACATTTACGTTTTACTGCTTTTATTGTGGATATATTTTACCCTTTATTTTAGTTTGTATCTTGCGTGTGCGTTAGATAGAGATAAAACAAATAGTGCAATGACCAACGATTGTAGCTAATGAAAATAATATCATGTAATAAATATGATGATTGATGGTACGACTGTTGTGTGTTTGTCACTGCTGTAACAATAGACAAGATTTAACTGTATTATTTTTGTACGTTATCAGTAAATATTTAGTTCAATATTATACATTCATACTAAAAATAGAAATAGGTACCTTTTTTTTTTTGTATGTACTGATGTAAATTAATTGATTATTCATTTGTGTTACTACTATCAAACACGATAGTACTACATCTCCAGTTTTTAGAACATTGAAATGGAATTCCAAAAGGTAAGTTTCTATATTCTTATGTAGTCATAATCAATATATTGGTTTAGAATTAAAAAAGATATTTAAATACAATTTTGTACACATATTAGAATAGTAACTGCAATATAAGAGTTTAAGTATTCACCTATTAGGGTTAATATTATGTATAATGAATCATATTGTAATTATTTTTCTATTAAAGTTGTTAAATGTACATCTACTTATCTATATGAATTTTTTAATTCAATATTAATGTGAATATTTTATATTAAAAAAACATATAGGTATTATGAGTGGTGGCCCTTTCGACATATATTTTTATATGAGGCGACCAATAATTAAATACACTATTATCAGCTACTCATCTAACATAGTTATATATGTATAAAGTATTCTTTAAATATTATGGGTTATGGAGGAAGCATTAGGTAATAACCAGTTTATGACTTAAGAGGCCGTTATGGTAGATTGGTAGCGAAAAAGCAACCGTCAAAACATGCTTTCGTACTTCCCATTTTCCTCAGCTCTCAAAAGTCGTAGAAACACGATTTATTTTATACACCAAAATAAACCTGAGAAGTTCCTCTAGAGCAGGGGTCTTCAACCCGCGGCCCGCCCTGCCATAATATGCGGCCCGCGATCACATTTGAAATTAAGCATGTATATTTTCTATTTCGATAAAATTATAACGGCTAAGCCATCCTATTTAATTAAATGCTAACCTAACCTAACATATCCTAATCTTCGAAACAACGCATTAAGAATTATGTCTCTTTTTGGCAGTACTTACACTTGTGAACATATTTTTTCACGAATGAAAATTGTCAAATCGAAAACTAGAGCTCGGTTAACTGACAGTCACTTGGAAAGTTCACTCAGAATTGCCTCATCGCAGATCCAACCAAATATAAACAAATTAGTTAGTGAAAAACAGTGTCAGTTATCACACTAAAAATAAAATAAAAATTTGTAATTAACAAAAAATGTTTATCTATTATGTTTTAATAATAATAATAATAATAATAATAATAATAATAATAATTTGTAATTTAAAATGTAATCATGAAAATTTTAATAATAAAACTGAATTTGTGTATAAAATACATGTTTTTACTACGAATGCGGCCCGCAAGATTATTAAAAAATAATACATGGCCCGCTGCATAAAAAGGTTGAAGACCCCTGCTCTAGAGTCTAGACGATCTCGTGTCATTTTTTCAAATTTTTTTTCAAACCGGAGATATTTGCATTTGAAATTTTCAACATTTTTAAAATTTTTAAAAAATCACATAAAATAGAAAAAAAAAGATATAAAAAAAAAGGCACGAGGTCGTCTAGAGAAACTTATAAAGTTTATTTTGGTGTATAAATCATGTTTTTGTAAGAAAAATCATAATTTTTCAGTCGTCATGTGCTGTTCTGCTAAGTATTGCGGCAGCGTTCGAAACAATGTTCATACTACCACCTCGCGCGGGACTGTACTATCCTGTAGCCGTACCGCACCATAAGTCTAAACTGGTTTTCATATCGCAGTTTATAAATAATTATATTAATACGGTAACTATAATGTTTGTGACCGAATAATATTTTAACCGATATCGAATTTTATATTTCGTATATTATTATTCTCTACGTTATCTCACGTCATCATAAAATTATTATAATTTGTACAATAAAAGTACGATTTGAATACCTAATTATTTTTTTAAGCTTGAAAAAAATTTGATGATTTAGTTAATTTTAATTTTACTATAACGCTGAACCACATATGAAAAAAAAAATATGGAATTTAAATCGATATAACAAAAAAACACCTTAGGTAGGTACCTACAATCTGCACGGTTACATAGGTATGAATAAATAATAGCCTGTTGAATAAAGTCACAAACGTAATCAATGTACTTACGATATAACTCGATAACTTATAATAGTCTAAATAATAACTGATTTAAATCTCTAATTATATTAATTATTTACATAAATAAGTCAAATACTGTATTTTTTTTTAATTAGTAGGTACGTCTATTACAGATTATTTATTTATTAAATTTAATAATAACAAATAAACAAATTAAAGCCAATTAAAAATATGACTAAACTAGTTGACACCAATATACATTTATTTTTAGATTCTGAACGAAGTGATGAATGTATTGCTTTTACAATGATGTGTGTTTTTTAGATTCTGAACGAAGTGATGAATGTATTGATTTTACTATGATGTGTGTTTTTTTTTTTTTTTTGTGTCTGACGACAACTTTTGGAGCAGTAATAATGCTCCGATTTTTGACTTTAGCCCCTCTTTGAATAGGAAATTGAATCTAGTTGGTACTTTGGGGGGGGGGGGGGGGGTCAAAATTAAAATTTTCAAATAGTTTTCAAAAAAATCGAGAAAAACAAAAAAAAAAAAAATCCCTAGCGCTCCGTTGCTAAGTCGACTCGGCCTAGGGTGGCGACCTTGTCCAAACTGGGCAGTCGGCCGCTGGGCGGAAATCGTTCAACTAAGAAAAAAACGATACGTCGCAGATGGCGACCTTGCCAGGATATGTACCTAAAAATTTTCTGATGCCAGTTTATATTCGAAAATATGCAAGAGACAAGTCAGTGGCGTCACGTAAATGTTACAAAAAAACATGGTTACTAACGAAACGAGTCCACTGCTGAGTCAAAGCGGATTTTGGATTTTCAATGCGTTGAAACGCCCGCATAAGAGTCGAAGTTGGATTCTGTAGCCAAACAGTCCACCGACAACACAAGGCTACCTCAATTTTAATGCGTCAGGACACAGCGGATATACACAGCATGCCGGTTGACAGGTCTGTTAAGTTTTATTTTTTTAATGTTCCATACATGTGTGAGTGATTTTGTTCCCGTGTTATATTTCTTTTGCAATGATTATTTTCGTCATGCCGGTATTATCCGTTTCCGGATCAACGTAAGGTTTCAATATAGTTATTACTCAATATGGTAAAATGTTGGCTAGCATAAAAAAAAAAAAAAGCGGGTAAGTGAGTATCGCTCTGCTGTACATTACACTCAACCAAATATACTGGTGTTTTTAATAAAAACGTAAGTTGGTTTAACAATTTGTTTGTTAATATAGCGTTAATAAAATCTTTATTAATTTAGGGCCGGTTTTTCAATTGGAATAATAACTGCCAGTTAGTTAACCATCAGTTTAATTTAATTATCGTTTAAAATGCCAGTTAAATAGTGCACTGTTTATCAAATGAAATTGATGTGTCAGTTAATTAACTAGAGGTTAATCGTAAAATCAATATATCTTATGAATGGTCATACTGTAAAAAGTGTATTATCTTATTTTGCTTTTGCTATTATCAGTGATCGTGTTTTGAAAGTGCCGGTTACTGGTTGTTTTTACATAATACGTTTGTAGACTTGTACTTTGTAGTTTTAGTAAAATGAAGTGAAGAATATAAAATGAGTGGTTTAAATAAGAGGAAACGTTCCAATAATTTCAGTTTTACTGAAAAGGAACTATTATTATAATAATTTTCCAAACATTGAGATTAATTTTAAGCAAAAAAGTTTAAATTCATTATAAATAATACAATAAATGCATTTTTTTATTATAGACTAGTTGCCAGTGGTATACCCAGGGTAAAATTATTAAATAATAAACAAAAATTGTTAAACACTATATGTTTTTATTTCATTTTTTTACCCCCCCCCCCCTCCAAGTTAGGTTAGCTAACCCCCCACCCACCGAAAAAATCTAGATATCCCACTGTTAGCTGCTATGCCAATGCTTTATTATTATACTACTTTATAAATATATACCTACATACCTAGTTTATAGTGTTACAATTAACATAGGTTTTTAACTACCTACTGTAAATCATAAACTAAGTAAGTACACCATTTTGTACAAAAATTCTATAAGACTCACCAGGGCTTTGGATTTTAATATGAGTACAGTCAATCGCCCCAATAACCAACGGAAATTTGGCTATACCGCCTATACCATAGAATTGTTTATGTAACTCTTTTATTTCGTCATTTGTTTCTGGCATTTTAATTATTTGAAGACGAAGTTTTGCCAAGGCTACACTTACATCATATACTATGACACATGCAGCAGATTTCCTTACACCCATGACATCTCCAGCACTAATTAAAAAAGATCCTGTAGCATAAAATCTTAGAGCTAATAATATTTTTTGTGTAGGTGTTATGGCATGATTTCTGTAGATACATAAAAAAAAAAGTCAACGAGTATTTTATTTGGATTAATTTTTGAATAATGTAAATACTACTATGTACATTACCTGTCTGTATTTGATGATATTTTAGGGCCTATCATATTTAATATCATCAGAACCGTTTCTTTAGATAATCTAAAGCGATTTTTAAAATCTAGTTCATCCCAAGTACTAAAATGATCAACCCTAGTTCGTACAGTATACGGTCTGCGCTGATAATTTAAATATTCTTGAAATTCAACGTCATCATCATAAAAAAGTATTTCATTTTCGAAATTCATAGTTAGTAAGTAAGTATATTAGTAACTAGTAACTTAATTTAAATTATGAAGAAAAATAGAAGTGAAACGTATTAATAATAATATAAAATATACATAATATAAAATGCACTTGCTAAAATAGTAAAATTATTATTATATCACAAGAATAATCAATGATAATTATTAAATTAACTGACAGTTAAAAAGTTAATCGGAAGAAATAGTAGTGGTTAGTTTAACTATCGGTTAAACCTGATGGTTAGCTTAACTGGAGTCCAAAAACAGTTTAACTGGGACAAAGTATTAACCGGCAGTTAAATTCTACTAACTGCCAGTTAAAGTCAATTGAAAAACCGGCCCTTTTTTTTTTTTTTTTTTTTTTTTTTTTTAGAAGTACAATATTTGTTAATTTAAATAATAAATCAATAATATGTATCATTGATTCTACAATTTGTTTATCAATGCTTCGGATAAGATTATGATTTAATTGATCGAGGATTTATTTGAATCAACCATCGTTTTGTTAATTTAATCACTCATTTGTTTAAAAAACAAAATAATTTGTTAAAACTACAAATTACCTTTATTACTTATATTGTTGGCACATACTTATATTTGTTAATTTAACCAATGAATTAATAAGATGTTTTATTCATTCTACAATATATTTTATTAATAACAAAAGTTAAAATGACGGATAATAATTTTTTTCTTATTATTTATAAATTATTCATGTATTATATAATCATATAAATACCGTTTTGTTAAATCTAAAAAATATTTATATTATTTATAAGTAAAGTGAAACCTCCCTCAACGGACATCTCCAAATAGCGGACTTTTTTGGGAATAAACTACAAACATCTTCATCTACAACCTAAGCACTTTGAATAGCGGACACAATTTCAGTGACACTTCAGACATTCTCAGTGTCTGCTTAATAGATATTTCAGAGGGTATATGTAAAATAGTAGATTAGTGTCATCATTTATTTGTTTGAAAGAAATAAAAACAGAATAAATTTTAAAATATTTTATTAAACGTATTATCTAATCATTAAACATATAATATTAATATATAATAGTCCTAACACAGTAACACATGATATACAAATATATATACAGGGTGTTCCAAATTTCATGTGACAGCAGATATCAGCATGATCTACTTAAATTAGGAAAAAATTACCTATGTGAAAACTTTTTTGAATCATATAATCTAAATTAATTTGATATTAAATATTTTTTTTATTAATTAGGATGGGGAGGTTCGAGGGGTAACTTTAAAAATTCAAATGGGAACCTATATTTTTGAAACATAATTCATGCACAGATTAATTTTAAATGAATTTTGACGGGTCATTCACAAAAATGTCTTAATAATTGAAGGAGTTATTGACATCTGAATATTGGTGTTAATTTATAAAATTCTACAGTGAATAATTAATACTAAAAGTGCTTCTGTTGTGCGACCTTAATTATCTAGGTATGTAATTATCAATTTATTACAGTAAACAGTAGCAATACAAAACGTATATCAGTATTATCGCTTGATATTATTAGTTTATTACCAATTACAGATTATTTTTATTTATGTTGTCCTAATTGCATTTCTTAATCTGACAATCGATGACTTTAATTAAATTTTATAAAATAAAATAATATATTAATATGTAGGTATAACCTATAAGAGTCTGAGACCGTGATAATAGCGTTTTGTATTATTCATAGAGTATATGAATATGTATATGGATCGTTCGGTGGACTGCACGTGACGTGGCGTGTGATAATATGATAATATGGGTAGTGTTTGCGCGGACTTGTAGTAAATTTGGACTTTAGAGATCATACCTTGTTTATTTATATCATGGTACTATTGACATTAATAAAATTTGTAATAATAATATATTATTATAGTATCATGATCACGAACTGAACATTGAACCATACCAGCACCTTTTTGGGAACCAAATATTTTTATTAGGTGGTCGGTACTTGAACAGCTGAACGGATATTGAACCGTCAACGTTCATGAACTGAACATAGAACCATACCAGAACATATTTGGTCTTCTGAACCCACCAAGAACCAAATATTTTTATTAGGTAGTCGGTACTTGAACAGCTGAACGGATATTGAACCGCCAACGTTCATGAACTGAACATAGGACCATACCAGAACATATTTGGTCTTCTGAACCCACCGAGAACCAAATATTTTTATTGAGTGATCGGTACTTGAACAGCTGAACGGATATTGAACCGTCAACGTTCATGAACTGAACATACCAGCACCAAATGGTCTCCTGAACTGACCCTGAACCAAAATATTGTTACTCGGGTACCTAATATATTGTACATATATTGTTCTATTTATAATCATAACATAAAATGTATTATTTATATTATAAAGTTATAAACAAATATCATACAATAAATAAATTTGCAATAGCTATTTATACCAAATTGTTGTATAAATTATATTATACAGCATAAAATTATTTAAAATTTATACAAATAGGTACCTGTATTTTTCGACTAATTTAGGAACCTAAATATATTTTTTAATTTAAATAATAGGTAATAACTAGGGCCCGGAAGTTCATACATTTGCATGTTTTTACTGAGTGCATCAAAACGTTGCTGGATGAGATAAAAGTTTGAATCACAATCTAACGAGTTCAAAAATGAAATTTTAATGTACATATTTTCGCATAGGTATTTTGAGGTTTTTTAAAAATACTTAAAATAAAATTGCATTTTACTGCATTTTATTATTATTATTATTATTATTATTATTTTATTAATATTTCATGATAATGTCGGACTTTGAGTATATTTCAAAATGTACCTATTTGTTGAAAAATATGTCCTTTCAACGTTGCCAATATGAAATAAAAACCTGATTAAAATTATTAGCGTCATTGCTTGGTCGGGCTGATAATTGTCATTCATTTGTATTTGAAACCCTAACAAAATATTCAAAATCCATAGTTGTAAATTTTAATTCTTGAAGTAAATAATATAACATATTAAATCATATTAAAATTGATATTTTTCCCATCTTTGAATTATTATTTTTACAGAAAAAAAAAACCTTAACGTAAAAAAAAACAAAATACATATTTAGCTCATATTTTAGTGATTTTAAGCGTATATTTTGATAGTTTTTAATGTATGAACTTTCAGGCCCTATTAATACTATTATCATACCTATTTTCATATTTTGTTTGAATAAACTTAATATTAAATATACCATTTCTAAACACTACAAAATGACAACATTGATTTCGAAAACTTGTATGATTAAATTTCGCGTTCAACATATAGCTAAATGATGCATAAAAATCAAACAGTTTTTGAAAGAACATCATCCTTTCACAACATAAAGATACAATTTATCAAATATTAAATAATAATAATAACTAGGACTTGGATGTTGTTACAATGATTAAAAGTCATTAAAGACTTAAGGTTATAGCTAGACTTGGGAATTTAAAAGTTATAAAAACAGACAAATACAAATAAAAATATGAGCAAATACAAACATACACTAGAACAAGGCAATTTTGACTGAATTTATTTGAAAATGTGTCTATTATTTGTATTATCAATTTTTCCTTTTTTTGAATAATTGTACCTACCTATTGATCCAATATCAATATCATTGAATAAAATAACTGATAGGTTAATATGAAGTATAATATTCATCTGTGGCATGGAGAACAAAGCCAATGACATAAAATTCACACAATATTTACATAACATTGGTAAAATACATTACATAATAAGTACCAATAAGAACTTTAATTTTTAAACTAAATTTACATGACATTTTTTCCTCTAATAAGTAAACTGTTTAACGTACGTATTTGCTAATTTTATTAGTTGCATACCATATTTATACGTATACAAATGTATTATGTATAGTTTTATATAATAATAAATATTATAATGTGAGTTTTTAATTTAATTCTAACAACATCCAAGTCCAAATCATGACTTCAAACAAAATATGTAGGTATTTTAAGTATGTCCTATTGCATCAGCCATCAGCAGGGCCGCAATTACCGGGGGGGGGGGCGAACAGGGCGACGCCCTGTCTATAAGGGCCTACAAAATAAACTGGGGGGCACTGATTCAAACCCCACAAATCATGACTAACGATAATATTTTGAAATTTACTTATAGTTATTTATTAATAATTAGTACCTAAAATTTTAATTTATTATATGATGTATCATGATAAAATAATTGATTAATAATAGGCTTATAGACACAGAATATATATAGAATATAGATACATCAGGTATCTAAATTCTATATAATTATATCACAGAAGTACAGAACTATAATAATATATAATATGTTTGTATATTTTTGGTAATAGGAGTTTACTATCAAACAAAAATAGATCGTTATTTTAGCGATAACTAATATTATGAAATTAGAAATACAACGATGAGAATGAAAATTTGTGAAATTGCTTGTGCGAACGTTAAACTTGTTTTATGTAAACACAATAAAATCATGACAAAACAAATGTATTTTTATAATGGATAAAACGATAACGACCAAAGACGATAATTATTATGGTGTGTCACTCTGTAATCTGTATGGTAGGGGCTGATAGCTCGCAGACGTTTTAAAGCTAAAAATAATCTTTATCTTATTTAATTTAAAATATTATTGACTATTGTAACAAACAACTAATATGCGTCCAGTGCTTGTCGGTCAGTGTTCATATTTTCTTATTTTGAAACTTTGAAAGTGTTATAGTTGATACGTGTGATCATAAAAGGTTCTTCAAGACCAACATTTTGATTTGTAAATGCGCATTTATTGTAACTTGTTTGGATTCTCCTTAATTTAAATATTAAACGTCAATTTTCAATATGTCAACCAAACCCAAACAAGTCAGTGGTTGTCAGAAACGAAAAAAAAAAGAAAAAAAAGAACTTGAACTAAAAAAACTTAAAGGATCAATGGATGTATTTATTAACAAAATAAATATAAATAGTAATGGTAAGTTTTTCATACTTTACTAAATAGATAGTTGATAGTTGTTACCATAATAACTAATCAATAATGTAATTTTATTAATATACATAATTTTTCAATAAGTAGGTACACAGAATTCTGTGGTAGGTATACCTCATTTTAATTTAAAAATGATAATTATGGTTAGGACTTTAGGTTCTAATGTCCTATTCAATGTTAAATTATCTAGAATTTTTGAATTTATACATATCTTTAAATTCTTTTACATTTTAAGTAGGTACCTATTTAGAAGTTAGTTTTTAAGAATGCATAATTTAAAAGTAAAGTGTTATTATTGTAATTAATGTTTAATCATTTTCTATTTTTTTTTTTTTTTAATATGTAGCAATTGCTGATGAACTTATGGAAAATGGTGATTGTAGTGATAACAATAATGCTGACTTTTGTAGAACTAAGGATATGGAAGATATTATGAAAAGTAACATTGTTGGCATCGTTGATATACATAATAAATATCAAATTGAAAAACCAGGTAGGTACCTGGTACTCACTTGATACAACTTATAACTTACTTAATGAAACAATTTACTTAAATAAAAAAAATTAAGAGTAAAAAATATGCGCCTATAATATAGTTGATCTTGTTTTTTTTTAACAAAGTGTTTTAACTTTATTATTGAAGGGTCTAGTGCAACAACAATGTGGGTTGTACACATTTTTAAAATAATTCTAGGGAACAATTATTTTAAAATTTTTAATCCTATTTTAAAGGCCAAAGAAAATTTAAATTACAGTTTTTAATAATAATTTTGTTATAAATTATGAGATTAATCGGATAGATATTTATAAATAAATACTTAGCAACTGTTATTGTTTATTATTTTGTGTATTTTGTTTGAAAGACCTTATATGGCATATTAATATTTATTTATTTTTACTATACTTACATTTATATGTTATAATTATTATTTATGAATATAATATATTTATAAATATTATTAATATTGTCATTTAATTAATTTTAATTCTAATATCACATTAACTGTTAAGTGCATACCAACTTTATATTTTGAATTTTGATAATTGAATATTTTTTAATTGATTGGTTTTAAACATGTAGAAAGTATTGATGATGTAAAACTTGTTGAAAACAATGATTACTCTAAGAAAGTTATTGCTGGAAGTAGTAAACATTTATGTTTGGAAGTTTTGACAAAAAATGATGATGGTGATATAAATATGCATACATTAGAAAAATTGGGTAAGTAGGAACCTATATTTCATATTTTAATTGTTATACGAATATAATGTACAAATGTATTAAATATTTACAGATTTAAAACTTACTGTTGAAAATAATGAGAATGTAAGAGATATGATTAATAATGGTGGTCTGAGCATACATATGATGAAAGATGACGATGATATTAACTGGAGTTTTTTTGAAAAATCAGGTAAGACCTATAAATTAAATTAGTTTTAATAAAAAAAATTACAATAATATGTAAGTAAGTCTATTATGTGAACTGTGAGGCAATTTAAAAAATTTTAACACTTGGTTTGTGCATGTGCAAAAAGCGTCTTTTTTTTGGTCTAGCAACACCATTTTTTTTATATAAAGATTCAGATAGAACAAAAGCAATTTTGAAGTGAACATTTTTGTATTAAGCCATTTATACTTTTGTTTCTTTAGGGTTGGATTTAACCAAAGATTTTCCTACAGATCGAGGTCATTTTGATGAAAAAAATATAATTCATGCTGATTTAAAAAGAAGTATTGTTTTATATGCAGACCCACCAAAATTGAATTTCCAACTTCTCCAGACGGTAGTGGATATCCACGAAAGTTTTCATCTGAGTTTTATTTTAAAACAGTTAGATCTGGTGTTCGCATTCCAAGGTTATGGCTTTGTTATTCAGTAATATTGGATTGTGTGTACTGTGAAACTTGTTGGCTGTTTGCATGCAGACTTGAAAAATTTAAAAACAATTGGATTGTGGGAATAAATGATTGGCATCATATAGGTGAAAAAATAAGTGTTCATGAAATTTCTAAACAACATATTCAAGCTGTTGAGTTTAGAAACATATGGTCACAAAACAAAACAATTGATAGTCAGTTAGAAACTCAGATTAATAAAGAGGCATTATTTTGGAAAAATGTTTTAACTCGACTAATAAAAATAATTTTGTTTTTAACGGCTGGAAACACTGCCCTTCGGGGCAATGAAGGAAGTACAAAACAACATTTGTCAGAAGGAAATTTTATGAGAACAGTTAAGTTACTAGCTGATTTTGATCCAATCTTAAGCAAACTCTTAAACGATGAAAAATATAAAATCAAATACTTAAGCTGGCAAATTCAGAATGAAATTGTCCAATTGTTATCAACGGAAGTTTGCAAAATAATTATAAATGAAGTAAAAACGTCCAAGTTTTATTCTTTAATAGTAGATTCAACTCAAGATATTACCAAAATTGACCAGCTAAGTGTTACACTTAGGTATGTTGTTGTAAATTATGACCAAAAGTCAATTGAAATTAAAGAATCATTTTTAGGTTTTTTTGAGTTGAAAAAACATGGCGCCATAGATCATGAAAATCTCATATATGAAGTGTTAGAATCATACAACCTAGATATTCAAAATTGTCGTGGTCAAGGTTACGACGGGGCCTCTGTTATGAGTGGTGCTTGGTCAGGAGTTCAACAAAGAATTTCATCTACCGTCTCAAATGCCCCATATGTTCATTGTTGTGCTCATAATCTTAACCTAGTTATTTGTGATGCTGCTAAGTCAACCCATATTGCAAGCAATTTCTTTACAACCATTCAATCGATTTACAATTTTTTTAGCTCTAGTGCTCCACGATGGAGTAACTTAGCATTTAATACAGAATTTATTTGCCCACAGAATAAGACAAAAAGTCTTAAAAAAGGTATGTCCGACGCGTTGGGAAGCGAGACATGAATCAGTGTCTGCCTTAAAAGAAAGATACGTGGATGTTCTTAAATCCTTGACGTTTTACAGCTTAACAAGCAAAAAAGCAGAAGAGCGATGCATAGCTGTTTCTTTGAAAAAAAAAAATGGAGTCTTTTGAGTTTGTTTTAATGCTTGGTTTGTGGGAGAGAGTTTTACGATCATTGCACGGAACGTCAAAAACATTACAGCAACATGATATAGATTTACAAGTAGCACGAAATCGATTAAACGATTCTTTTTCTTCAATTCAAAATCTACGTGATGACTACACTAATGTTGTAAAATATGCTAAAGAAATGTGCATAAAGTGGGGTGTACCTTTAGATGTAGTTCAAACCAGACAACGACTAGCAACAAAATATTTTGACGAAGTTGATGGAGATCGTAGATTAAATATAACAGAAAGTAATTTTAAAATTAAAATTTTCTTAAATTTTTGTCATTTAGTTTATTTTAGTATATTAAAATAATCTAGTCACTAAGACTAAGTTATGTATAGTAAACTAAATTTAAAAGCAAATTAATACATTTTAAAAGACTATCAATTTTAAAATTCATAATTTAAGTTTAATGAATGTGAAGATAGTTGAAATGTGTATAATTTTGTCAAGACAAATTATTATTGTCATTTAGTAGGTAGGTACATTTTAGTATAAAATAATCAACCCTGCGACCCATTGAGATATGTATCATACTATTATGTATGGTAAACTAAATTTGCAAAACTAAAATTACAAATTTGCTTTATTTATTACACTATTAAATGTGATAATAACCAATTACTTAAATATTATGTTAAATAATAAAAAATAAAGAAGTTAATAGTTATTAACATTTGAATTTTGTATTTTAATTTATAAAATGCCATCAATGAATAATAATAATAGACATTTGTACTTCTGTTATACGCCGATGCATTCTTATGCAACCTTAATAATCTTTACGCTATCTAACTATCAATTTATTAGTCATAAAACGTATGTTTGATATCTTAATTTAAGCTTAATATATTACATAGGTAAAATCGCATCATTGTATTGAAAATAAAAAAAAACAACACATTATAACAATATGTATACCTACATAATATTACAATACGTAATATATTGTATATTGTTCTATTTATTATTTATAATATAAAGTTATAAACAAATATCATACAGTAAATAAATAGGCTATAACTATTTAATACCAAATTGTTGTATAAATTATATTATACAGCATAAAATTATTTAAAATTTATACAAATAGGTACCTGTATTTTTCGACTAATTTAGGAACCTAAATATATTTTTTAATTTAAATAATAGGTAATAACTAGGGCCCGGAAGTTCATACATTTGCATGTTTTTACTGAGTGCATCAAAACGTTGCTGGATGAGATAAAAGTTTGAATCACAATCTAACGAGTTCAAAAATGAAATTTTAATGTACATATTTTCGCATAGGTATTTTGAGGTTTTTTAAAAATACGAGTATAAGCATACTTAAAATAAAATTGCATTTTACTGCATTTTATTATTATTATTATTATTATTATTATTTTTTTATTAATATTTCATGATAATGTCAGACTTTGAGTATATTTCAAAATGTACCTATTTGTTGAAAAATATGTCCTTTCAACGTTGCCAATATGAAATAAAAACCTGATTAAAATTATTAGCGTCATTGCTTGGTCGGGCTGATAATTGTCATTCATTTGTATTTGAAACCCTAACAAAATATTCAAAATCCATAGTTGTAAATTTTAATTCTTGAAGTAAATAATATAACATATTAAATCATATTAAAATTGATATTTTTCCCATCTTTGAATTATTATTTTTACAGAAAAAAAAAACCTTAACGTAAAAAAAAACAAAATACACATTTAGCTCATATTTTAGTGATTTTAAGCGTATATTTTGATAGTTTTTAATGTATGAACTTTCAGGCCCTATTAATACTATTATCATACCTATTTTCATATTTTGTTTGAATAAACTTAATATTAAATATACCATTTCTAAACACTACAAAATGACAACATTGATTTCGAAAACTTGTATGATTAAATTTCGCGTTCAACATATAGCTAAATGATGCATAAAAATCAAACAGTTTTTGAAAGAACATCATCCTTTCACAACATAAAGATACAATTTATCAAATATTAAATAATAATAATAACTAGGACTTGGATGTTGTTACAATGATTAAAAGTCATTAAAGACTTAAGGTTATAGCTAGACTTGGGAATTTAAAAGTTATAAAAACAGACAAATACAAATAAAAATATGAGCAAATACAAACATACACTAGAACAAGGCAATTTTGACTGAATTTATTTGAAAATGTGTCTATTATTTGTATTATCAATTTTTCCTTTTTTTGAATAATTGTACCTACCTATTGATCCAATATCAATATCATTGAATAAAATAACTGATAGGTTAATATGAAGTATAATATTCATCTGTGGCATGGAGAACAAAGCCAATGACATAAAATTCACACAATATTTACATAACATTGGTAAAATACATTACATAATAAGTACCAATAAGAACTTTAATTTTTAAACTAAATTTACATGACATTTTTTCCTCTAATAAGTAAACTGTTTAACGTACGTATTTGCTAATTTTATTAGTTGCATACCATATTTATACGTATACAAATGTATTATGTATAGTTTTATATAATAATAAATATTATAATGTGAGTTTTTAATTTAATTCTAACAACATCCAAGTCCAAATCATGACTTCAAACTAAATATGTAGGTATTTTAAGTATGTCCTATTGCATCAGCCATCAGTAAAAAAATATTCATAATATATTCTGAGTGGTGAATTATTTTTGTCATTTAGTTTATTTTAGTATATTAAAATAATCTAGTCACTAAGACTAAGGTATGTATGGTAAACTAAATTTAAAAGCAAATTAATACATTTTAAAAGACTATCAATCTTAAAATTCATAATTTAATTTTAATGAATGTGAAGATAGTTGAAATGTGTATAATTTTGTCAAGACAAATTATTGTTGTCATTTAGTAGGTAGGTACATTTTAGTATAAAATAAGCAACCCTGCGACCCATTGAGATATGTATCATACTATTATGTATGGTAAACTAAATTTGCAAAACTAAAATTACAAATTTGCTTTATTTATTACACTATTAAATGTGATAATAACCAATTACTTAAATATTATGTTCAAGTATTCATATGAATTAATTAGTTAAAAATAGTTGCTTCTGTGTGAATAACATTATAAAATATAAGTGCTAGTCTTTAAAAAGTTATATCAATATAGGTACTAATTGTTTACAACACTCGCAATATTTAAATTAAGCTACAAGTAATATTACCTATGATATGTGTATTTATTGTGATTGTCTTACAGAAACTTACAGAATTTTGGTTCATGCCAGCGGTTTCATGTAGTACAATTGAATAATAAATCATAATATAGTTATTTACTATTTTGCTATATTTATTATAATTATGTTTAACATGATTAACTTACAGAAACTTACAGAATTTTGGTTCATGCCAGCGGTTTCATGTAGTACAATCGAATAATAAATCATAATATAGTTTTTTTTTTTTTTTTTTTTTTTTTTATTATAGCTTCAAGTTTACAACTAATATAGCTATCATAATATAGTTATTTACTATATTTATGTTTAACATGATTGACTAGTTTAACTTACAGAATTTTGGTTCATGCCAGCGGTTTCATGTAGTTCAATCGAATAATAAATCATAATATAGGTATTTACTATTTTGCTATATTTATTGCGACAGTGCTTAAACAAATTAATAGAAAATATTGATAAGCTCAAAATAGTAGGTTTTGTTTGATTAACCTTATAAAATATAACTGCAAGACTTTAAAACGTTATAAATTCTATAATTTTATTAACACAAACCAACAATAAACCATACAATATAATAATATTTATTAAGTAAATTTATGAATTCTATGTACCTAATTATTACTCATGAGCAAGAAATAAATAAGATAAATAAATTAATTAAATACATTAACAAATCTAAAAGTTTCAGCTAAAATTCACTGAAATTTATTATTTTTCATGAAAATAAAAATGTACCATCAAAGGTTACAATATCAATAAGGACAATAAAATTTAATGAAAAAAAAGCGGGTAAGTGAGTATCGCTCTGCTGTACATTAGGGGGGTGGGATGGACCTCGGACTAGGGAAGGTTAAATTTGAATGCAATGATAGGTATCATTGTATACGAAAAACGATTCTGAACGGAGATGATTTGTCAGTCTAGGATATATTATACTTAAATATTGTAATATATTCTACTTTGAAACTAATTCAAACATTTAAGTAAAAGTTTCAAGATCTTACGTTTAGTAATTTTTTAAAAATAACAAAAATCAAAAATTATTTATTAGTAAAAAGTTATTTTACACGTGTATTTTTGATTTCAAATTAAAATTAAAACTTTAAACACACGTGAAATTTTTTCAATTGAACAATCCTCAAACTTTTTTATAATTATTCTAAGCTTAACTTATGGACAGCATAGTATTAAATTTTCAATTCTTAGCTTTTGATAGAAAAATATTAATAAATTTTTATCTACCAAATAGTGAAAAGTATTCATGATTTTGACGAATTTTTGTCAATATTTGAACTTCAAATGCTAATAAAAAAAAATTGTTCCTATGTATTTTTATAATTTTTGAATGAGAGTTAGAACAAGTTATGTGGACCCTTCAATTAAATTTTCAAGTAATTTGTCCCAGCTAATTTTTTTTTATCAACATTTATAAAAAAAAAATAAAAAAAAATAGATTATTTCAAATGTCTATAAATAGCTCAAAAAAAGTCAAAATATTTTGAAAATCAAATCACGTAAAGAAAATGACAATCTAAATAACTGGTAAAATTTTCAAGTATTTATGACTTATACTATTTGAATAACAATAAATATCAAAAATCGTTTGAGGCTAAACCATTATTTAACGCGGTTTTGCAAAAATTTAAATTTCAAACACTCATAAAAAATTTTTGTCTGAATCCGGTAGAGTTTTTATTTTAGATAATTGAAGTAAAATGTATGGAGAACCTTGTATAAAATTTTCAAAACTTAGTTATAAAAGAGAAAAATTTTACGATTTTTCAACCACGAAATTACTTGCCAATTTTCGCAATTTTGACATATTTCATATAAATTCGAACTTTAAGCACTTATAAAAAAAAATTGTGACTAACGATTTCGGATTTTTTTTTATCACTTTAAGAACAACTTATAAGAATCCCTGTATTAAATTTTCAAGATTTTCTGGCCGGCCAAAAAATTTTTATCGTAATTTTAAAAAAAAATACTAAAAAAAAATTAAAAATTTCAATTGTCTATAAATAGCTCAAAAAAAGTCAAAATTCTTTGAAAATATAACTGTGTATGGAGAACGCTAATATAAACATTTGGTGAAAGTTTCAAGTATTTACATCTATTAGTTTTTGAGTTATAGTAAAATAAAAAATTCGATTTGGGCGAAAACTGGTTTTGCGTAAAAATTCCCGTTTTTTCGTCATTTTTTTAAGGTTTTTCCCGACTCACTTAAAAAATATTGAAAATTTTTAACTTTTGACCCCCCAAAGTACCAACTAGATCCGATTTCCTCTTCAAAGAGGGGCTGAAGTCAAAAATCGAAGCATTTTTACTGCCCCAAACGTTGTCGACAGGCACAAAAAAAAAAAAAAAACACATCATTGTAAAATCAATACATTCATCACTCCGTTCAGAATCTAAAATGATGTCACATTTGCAGTCTTAGGTACCTACCTACAATGACTTTTAGAGTAGTTAAACATTTGCTTTAATTTAATTAGCTACCATACATTTCAATAAACTTTTGTCTAAAACTGAAGAAAATGGATCATATCTAAAACAGATTTAACTTAAATCAATGGTATAATATGCATAAAAATATGCATTTTTTTCCTCCAATAACTAAACTGTTCAATATGTAAAATACATAGTTACATACCTAGCTACTTCTGTTTATGGAGGAAATGGCGAATTCACTTTCATAATATTCTATATTATGCTATACATGCTTATATTTCTATTATTATAATGAGTAAAAGGTATGTATATATTTGTATGTTACATGAATACAACTATTATTAAATAATCACATAATTAATAGTACACCATAGGCGAAACTAGACACTTTTATTAGGATAGGCCAAACGAAAAATATAAAAATAATTCTATTGACAAATGTATATAGTAATATTAAAATATTTTATAAAACGTAAATAAATTATTTATAATGCCTAAATAATTATTATAATAATATATAGGTACAAATTTTTGGCCTAAGTAAAACACTTCAATTTTCTAACAATAATCAAACTACAGTATAATAGATGGTATAAACTGGTATATAAACTTACCTGTTTTCGTAAAACGTGACCTCTAACATAATACATTTTTAAACTTTTAATTACCAAATACCAATTAATTGCCAACATTGTAAACTGCAAATAATAAATATAATAAATAATAATGTGCTTTCATTATAACGAGTTTAGTCTTTAAAAATTTAGAGTAATTTATAACCTAACTTTCTAATATTCATTATTTGTAATTTTATTTTGCTGTTGACAATATTATGATGTTTGGTATAATTATCGTGGTAATAATGACAATGGAATTTATTTATATACATAAATATTAAAATATAAATATTAACAGACAAAATAAATAAACGACATCTGGTTTACGGTTTTGAAGAAATTCGGTCACCTACGATGCGATTGTTAAGCTCCCATTGCGCTATCTTGTGGTTTTGTGCATAAACGTTTGACCAAGAATATAATATTGTTATGTTTGGAGCAATATCTTTGCGCCTAGATTATACCGAAACGCAACCGTACATACGATGTTTGTTATCACTAGCCGTCTGAAAAATAGTCACCTAGCTTTAGTCACCCAACTTCACACACGTTTGAAATGTGTATAATTTTGTCAAGACAAATTATTGTTGTCATTTAGTAGGTAGGTACATTTTAGTATAAAATAAGCAACCCTGCGACCCATTGAGATATAAAGTGGGGTGTACCTTTAGATGTAGTTCAAACCAGACAACGACTAGCAACAAAATATTTTGACGAAGTTGATGGAGATCGTAGATTAAATATAACAGAAAGTAATTTTAAAATTAAAATTTTCTTAAATTTTTGTCATTTAGTTTATTTTAGTATATTAAAATAATCTAGTCACTAAGACTAAGTTATGTATAGTAAACTAAATTTAAAAGCAAATTAATACATTTTAAAAGACTATCAATTTTAAAATTCATAATTTAAGTTTAATGAATGTGAAGATAGTTGAAATGTGTATAATTTTGTCAAGACAAATTATTATTGTCATTTAGTAGGTAGGTACATTTTAGTATAAAATAATCAACCCTGCGACCCATTGAGATATGTATCATACTATTATGTATGGTAAACTAAATTTGCAAAACTAAAATTACAAATTTGCTTTATTTATTACACTATTAAATGTGATAATAACCAATTACTTAAATATTATGTTCAAGTATTCATATGAATTAATTAGTTAAAAATAGTTGCTTCTGTGTGAATAACATTATAAAATATAAGTGCTAGTCTTTAAAAAGTTATATCAATATAGGTACTAATTGTTTACAACACTCGCAATATTTAAATTAAGCTACAAATAATATTACCTATGATATGTATATTTATTGTGATTGTCTTACAGAAACTTACAGAATTTTGGTTCATGCTAGCGGTTTCATGTAGTACAATCGAATAATAAATCATAATATAGTTATTTACTATTTTGCTATATTTATTATATTTATGTTTAACATGATTGACTTACAGAAACTTACAGAATTTTGGTTCATGCCAGCGGTTTCATGTAGTACAATCGAATAATAAATCATAATATAGTTTTTTTTTTTTTTTTTTTATTATAGCTTCAAGTTTACAACTAATATAGCTATCATAATATAGTTATTTACTATATTTATGTTTAACATGATTGACTAGTTTAACTTACAGAATTTTGGTTCATGCCAGCGGTTTCATGTAGTTCAATCGAATAATAAATCATAATATAGGTATTTACTATTTTGCTATATTTATTGCGACAGTGCTTAAACAAATTAATAGAAAATATTGATAAGCTCAAAATAGTAGGTTTTGTTTGAATAACCTTATAAAATATAACTGCAAGACTTTAAAACGTTATAAATTCTATAATTTTATTAACACAAACCAACCATAAACCATACAATATAATAATATTTATTAAGTAAATTTATGAATTCTATGTACCTAATTATTACTCATGAGCAAGAAATAAATAAAATAAATTAATTAATTAAATACATTAACAAATCTAAAAGTTTCAGCTAAAATTCACTGAATTTTATTATTTTTCATGAAAATAAATATGTACCATCAAATGTTACAATATCAATAAGGACAATAAAATTTAATGAAAAAAAAATGATGTCACATTTGCAGTCTTAGGTACCTACCTACAATGACTTTTAGAGTAGTTAAACATTTGCTTTAATTTAATTAGCTACCATACATTTCAATAAACTTTTGTCTAAAACTGAAGAAAATGGATCATATCTAAAACAGATTTAACTTAAATCAATGGTATAATATGCATAAAAATATGCATTTTTTTCCTCCAATAAGTAAACTGTTTAATATGTAAAATACATAGTTGCATACCATATTTATACATATAAATGTATTATGTATAGTTTTATATAATAATAAATATTATAATGTGAGTTTTTAATTTAATTATAACAACATCCAAGTCCAAATCATAACTTCAAACAAAATAAGTATTTTAAGTATGTCCTATTGCATCAGCCATCAGTAAAAAAATGTTCATATTATATTCTGAGTGGTGAATTATTTTTGTCATTTAATTGATTTTAGTATATTAAAATAATCTAGCCACTAAGACTAAGATATGTATGGTAAACAAAATTTAAAAGCAAATTGATAATTTTTGAGACTATAAATCAATGGGCTTGAAAAAATTCAATAAGCAAAAAATCACATTAAATTATAATGAAAAGGCTAATTTAAAATTTGAAGTCTTAGATAAGTACAAATGTACTATGAATTGTATATCGTATATGAATATTAACTAATAATGGTGATGAACAAAAATATAATTTTTAATTATTCAATGATGCATAAAAGAAATATAAAGTACCTTCTTAGTGTAAATTGATAATTGATACTGTTGTATTAAGCTTTAAAGTAAAAAGATATTTAAATAAGAAATGTTAGTATTTAAGAATTAGATTAAATAAACAATCATAGGTTATTGGCTTATTAGTAGAGAGCCATAAGTAATAAACAAAATTGCGTAACTATTTCTATTAAGTTAAACAAACGCGCAAGTAGGTTAAAATAACAATTATAACAATTCAATATAACATTTTGTAACTAGGGTAAGAAAACAATTATAAAAATATTATGCTTAGTCAATAAGATAACTAGGTTAAGACATGCAAAAACATAATGTAATTAATATATAAGGAGGATGGAAACTCCAAGACAGGGGTCAGTGGTGGTGATCGTGTGACTCGATCATCACTGAACACCGCGCGTTCAATAAAACATTATTAAATATTTCGTGTGTTATTTTATTGTATATTTCGAGTAATCGGAGTATACGACAAAGTGGCGCCCAACTCGTGGCTCGTTACTCTTCGACCATTATTGTGTGTGTGTGTGTGTGTGTGTGTTGATTATACACGATATTTTACTGGATTCTACAGTGTGTGTGTGTGTGTGTGTGTGTGTGTGTGTGTGTGTGTGTGTTGATTATACACGATATTTTACTGGATTCTACAGTGTGTGTGTGTGTGTTGATCATACACGATATTTTACCGGATTCTACAGTGTGTGTGTATATTCATTACATACAATTTTTCTGAATACCACGGAGTGAGCGTGAGGATCATACGTGATTTCATTCAAATTCTACAGTGTATCTACCTAAACAACGAGGTTAGTATTAATATTTTTTAAGCTTTAGTATTTAGTTATTAACCTTTTAGTATTATTAAAACAATTTTATGGGATATGAACAAAGGCAGTAATAGGACTCTTGCGATATCGAAATTAACAGATATTTATTTAAAGAAAAAGCCAGAACTTATAGAAATTTGCATATTAAATAAATTAAAATCAGTAGGTACAGTGTATGAAATAAGAACTAGACTATCAAATTTTTATAAAGGGAACTCAACTTTCAACGACCTAGAAGATACATTAGACGAGAGGGAAAAACGGGATATTATAAATATATCTATTGAAAACAAAATTAGGGATACTGATTTGGAAGCAGAATTAAATGAAACAATAACAAATAACCAAGAACTAAGTAAAGAAATAGCAGAAAGTAAGAAAGTATATGAAAATTTAAACAATAAAGCACAGGATATTTCTAAAAAAATTGAGACAATTATTAGTGGTTGTGAGAATTATTATCAAAATAAGTTAAATGATGAAAATGAATACGAGTTAATTGACCTTAACAATCAAGAATCAAAAGCAGGGCCTAGTAAAATATTTTTTACAGGAGATTTATCTAACATTATTGTAACAAATAATACCACGGAGCAATTACATAAAAGTGAGGTGAAGGAATTTGTTGAAGATAGTAATAATTTAATTTATGATAACGCTCTAATTCCTAGTAATAATCACTACAGCAATAATTTAGAGCCAACAGTTAACAAACAAAGAGAGGAAAAAATACACTTTTATGACGAAGTAGATTATAATATAATAAAAGAAAATTTGAATGTAGAGTTAGGAAATAAAATTGTTTTAGTTAATGAAAAAAATATAATAGATTTAAATAACGGAAGAAATAAGGAAGAACAATTAATACACAATATCACCGAAAAAAATCAAGGAAAATACATCATGAACGAACGACCGAGGACATTGCATGTAACACCGGAACATTTCACGGGAAATGAAGACGTAAAGAATTTTTTAAAACAATATTCAATGATAACTGAGTTTAATAACTGGTCTGAGAAAGACAAAATAAAATTTTTACCTATGTTTGTAAGAGGTACCGCTAGCAATTTTTTGGATAATTTATATAATATAAGAGAAAACTGGGCATGGAAGGAAATAGAAGAGGCCTTCATAGAGCAATATCTCCCTATAGGACATACCACATTCTTAAGAACAACCTTAGAAAATAGAAGACAAGGAGAGACCGAAACAGCAACTAACTTCTTGACAGAAATTGAAAACTTATGTAGAAAAATTGATAATAACATGAAAGAAGAAGATATATGCATGTATGTGTTAAAAGGACTAAAAGAAAATATATTACAAACTATTTCTATGCAGGACAATACGACTTTAAAAAAATTGAAAGAAAATCTTAATAAATTTGAATTAATGCAATATAGAATTACCAATAGAGGTGCAATTACTAGTGAATATACAGATATGCTTAATTTACAAGTAATCAAACTACAAAAATATCACGATGAAAAAGAAAGGGAAGAAAAAAAGAAACTTCAGGAGGAAAATGAAGAATACAGAAGAAAAATAGACCAAATAAGTGAAGAGGTAAGACGTCTAAACATATTGGGAAAACAATCAAATAGATCAGTTGAATTTGAAAGTAGATATGATGAGGAAAGATACAGATCATATAAACCTGATAGAGATACAAGAGGACGAAATTATGACAGAAATAGAGACTATGACAGAAGGGAAGAATACAGATATAAGAGCCCATACCCAGGAAGGTCACGGGAACAAAGTCAAGACTCAAGAGGATATAATAGAGGAAGATCTTACTCAAGAGAAAATAAAAAAGGTAATAGAGACAGATCTTATTCAAGAGAAAGGACATATTATGACAATTATAATAAAAATAATAAACGACAAGATAGTAGGGATAGACGCAACAGCAGAGACAGACAAACAAGGTCAAGAACACCAGAAAGATATAGAAATGAGGACAATCAAGGAGAAATGAAAGGGAACATGGATTCAGTAATTTGTTATAAATGCGACCAAAGGGGACATTATGCAACACAATGCTACAATAAAAAAAACTAGAAACGACCGGGTTGAATAAAGAAATCGGACAACCAGCTCGGGAAGATAAAAAAACGAACAAAGTAATAAGTAAAGAAAGTAGGGAACATATACATTTTGTAAAAAAATGGTACGAAAATAATTTAACAGAACATGTATTAAATAAACAAGAAGAAACAATTAGGAAAAACAGAGTTTTATCAATAAAAATGCAATTTGAAAATGAAATAGAACATGCAATACTGGATACAGGTTCCAATATTTCGTGTATAGAATACTCCTTAATTAAAAACAAAGAAGATATTGTGCCAGAAAACCAAACACGTATCACTGGTGCAGACGATTCCGTGTTGGAAAACATGGGAACAATACTACTAAAAATAAAAATACAAGATATCGAATACGAAATAAAGACATATGTTCTTAAAGGTTTAATATGTAAAATTCTATTAGGTAATAACTTTTGTTTAAAATATGGTCTAATTATTGATTTTGGAAAAAAAGAAATACAATTTAAAACAGGAAATAGTATGGAGATGGATAAGGTTTGGGCCGAGTACAACGGACCACCTTCGATAGAACATAAAACAAAAAAAACATTTAACATAACAAATGAACATATTACAAAAAAAATAATAGCAACAGAAGACACCTTAGTACCGCCAAAAATATTAACAAACATAAAAATTAAAACAAATACAGGTGCGCCTGATGTACAGACAATTATTCACCCAGTGGATCGCTTAAGCCAGAAACAATACTTAAAATTAGAAACAAACATTTTGGAAAAAAATGCCACAGAAATTCCAGTATATAACTTCTCAAATGTCTATACAAAAATATACAAAGGTACTGTAATAGGTACAACAGAAAATATTAAGGAAACCAAATTATTAACAATTAATAAAACAAATTATGACATCTGCGACAACCAAGGTACAGTTATTCAAATTTCTAAAGATTTAACAAATGAACAGAGAGAAAAGGCAAAAACTTTAATAAAAAAATTTCAACACTTGTTTACTTCAGAACAATTAGATTTAAATTGTGCTAAAGTGGAAGAATGTGAAGTCAAACTAAGCTCCAAAGATCCAGTTTTTCAAGCACCATACAGAGTCTCGCCACAACAGAGAGAAAAGTTAAAGAAAATAATCGATGAAATGATTAATGCAGATATCATAGAACCAAGCAAAAGCAGTTACGCAGCACCAGTTTTCCTTATACCAAAGAAACAAAAAGGAGAATATCGTTTTTTAGTAGATTTCAGGAAATTAAATGAACAGACAGTAAATGATAGACATCCAATACCACGATCACAAGATATATTTAGAGCTTTGGAAGGGGCAAAATATTTTTCAACAGTTGACATGGCACAAGGTTATTTTCAAATTCCAGTAAGACAAGAAGACCGAGCAAAATTAGCATTTACAACCGACTTCGGATTATTTCAATTTAAACGAATACCGCAAGGTTGGAAAAATTCAGCACCTATTTTCCAAAGGACAATTAATCAAATATTTAGCGAATATCTGTACAGATCAATAGTAGCCTATCTGGACGATATTTGTTGTTTTGCAGATAAATTCGAAAAAGCGCTATATAATTTAGAAAAAATGTTTATAAGATTAGATGAGACTGGACTAAAGTTAAAAACGAATAAATGTTTTTTTTTTCAATCAGAAATAGAGTTATTAGGGCATAAAATTTCGAAATACGGATTAAAACCTTTAGAAAGAAACATCGAAGCAGTAAAAAAATTCCCAAAACCAAATAAAATCAAAGATGTTAGGGCTTTTATTGGATTATGTTCATACTACAGAAAATACATAAAAAATTTTTCGAAAATAGCAAATCCACTAATAAACATAACAAAAAAAGATATTGGATTTAAATGGGAAATGGAACAAGAAGCAGCTTTTGAATATCTAAAACAAGCAATAATCTCAGCTCCAGTATTAGCACATTTCAAAGAAGGAAGACCAATTTATATCACTACAGACGCATCATTAGAAGGATTAGGAGGTATACTAGAACAAGAGGACGAACAAGGAAAGAAACACCCTATAGGATACACATCTAGGAAATTAAAAGGAGGGGAAAGAAATTTTTCAACAACAGAACTAGAAATGGCAGCAGTTGTTTTTGTAATTAATTATTTCAGAGAATATCTATTAGGAAGAGAGTTTATTGTATACAGCGATCATTCGAGCTTACAATATTTTAAAACAATGAAAAATCCCTCATCCAGAATAACAAAAAGTATTTTTAAACTAATTGAATACGACTTTATTATTAAACATAAAGCCGGATCGGCCAATTTAGCCGCAGACAGCCTATCTAGGTTCCCACTAAACTTAACAGAAGTAGAGAAACTTAGTACGAATGAAGAAATAAACATAAAAATTCTAGAAACAGAACAATCAAACGACGAATTTTGTAGAAATATATTAAATGCACTTAACGACATAGGGGAACAAAAATTTAAGATAAAATCAAGAAGATATTGTGTAAAGAATAATATTTTACATTACAAACAATGGAACAAAAATGTACAGCTAGACCTACTAGTCATTCCCAAAAGTTTGATCAATACTGTATTAAAATCATACCATGAATCAATATTTAGTGGACACTTCGGCATAACCAAAACAATCGCCAAATTAAAACAAAAGTATCATTGGGATACGATGATCAAAGACACCACAAATTTTATCAATTCTTGTACTTCCTGTCAACTATTAAAAACACCAATTGGCAAAGCACCAGGATTACTACAACCAATACCTATAGAATCAGGAAAACCACTACAAAGGTTAACTTTTGATTATTTGGGACCACTTCCACCCTCTCACGGAAAAAAATATTTAATTGTGGCAACATGTAATGCGACAAAGATGGCTTTTGCAAAGGCGGTAGCAAATGCAACAGGAGCAGAAACAATAAATTTCCTAATGGATCTAATAACCTCATACGGAGTTCCAAAATATTTTTGCAGCGATAGAGGCACGCATTTTAAAAACAAAGAAGTGGAGGAAGTATGTAAAAACTTAGGTATTACACAAATATTTTCTAGTGCATATCACCCACAAACAAATGGAATGACAGAATTAATGAACAAACTAATATGCAATAGTTTAACTCACTACGTAAATAAAAACCAAAAAGATTGGGTACTATATTACAAATTAGTGGTATTCGCATATAACACATGCCCGAGCTCAAGACTAAAGGTAAGTCCTTTCTTCCTACTACACGGTATGGAAGCAAACCTACCATTAGACAATAAAATCCTACCGAACAACGACAATTTTAACCTTATAAAATCTATAGAAATATTACAAGATATTAGGAAGGATATACCAGACATAATACAAAAGGAACAACAAACACAAAAATCATACTACGATAAAACACATAAGACGGTGGACTACCTACCGGGTCAGAAAGTTTTAATAAAATTTCAATTTCAAGAACCAAATAAATCAAAAAAATTAGCATATAAGTATAGAGGGCCTTTTAAAATAATAAAAAAGATATCTGATGTAAATTACAAAGTAGAATTAATACTAAATGGAAAATCAACTACAGATACCATTCACGTCCAAAGAATTAAACCTTTTACAGATAGGAAAAAAAATATATAACATTTTAGTAAATAATAAATTATTAATCAATTAACCGTTAAATTTTAGTTTGTTCTAGCAAAATGTGCCTATTAATAGTATTACTAATAGGTAGCAGTATAGCAGCAGAAGAAAAACTAAGCATTACCATATCATCAGGGGCATTTTTTAATGAAATACCGGAAGTAATGGTATACGAAAAAAGTATACCACTCATATATACTCAAAAAATTATAACAGAAGAACAAAATTTTGTAGAGAACTTAATAGAAATAGAAAATTACTGTGAAAATAAAAAAAATAACTATTGTTATACTATACAACAAACATTAATACTATTAAAAAATCTTAACACAAACATTAATGATAACAAAAAAAATTTAGAAAAAACTGAAGAAATGGTAGGAAATAATAGAAAGAAAACAAATAAGAAAAGAGGAATACAAATAATCGGAGATTTTTACAATTTTTGCTGCGATGTAGCAACCGAAAAACAGATAAAAAATTTTTACACAAACGAGGACAAACTAAAACAACAAGCAGACAGATTAAAAGACGTTTTTGTATCAGACCATAAAGACTTAAATCAAATAACATCACAACTAAACAACTACACAACTGTAACTAGCAATAAACTTGAAATATTAAAAAATAGTTTCAAAACATTACTTAACGAAGAAAAAAAAAATGATTTAATAGAAACCACAAAAACTGACAAAGAAATTAAAGGGCTACAAGACATTACGTTTTCATTAATAACTATGATCATAAAAATTATGAACTACGAAAGAGAGACTAGTACACAACTACATTGCAAAATTAGTAAAATACCATCAAGACTTATAACAATAGACACGCTACATACAGATTTAATAAAACTCTCAGACATAATAAAAAAAAATGGCTTCGAATTAGCAATTAACTTAGACAACCTTTCACTTTACTATAACATTCCTATAACAGAATGCCAATTTTCCAAAACTCAAGTTCTAATAAAAATAAAGATTCCTATCCGCGAACTTAAATCGAATTGGAAATTATTTCAGTATATACCTGCACACTTCAAATATAAAAATTCAACATGTATAATATATTCCGAAAAAACATATATGGCAGTTAACACAATAAATAACGAACACCGAGTAATTTCGGGTATAGGCCTACAACATTGCGATCCCCCAGTAACTGACCTATGCTACACACCAAGGTTCTCATCAGACATAACATTAACACCAAGGTGCGTAGAGGCTATTTTCAAGAACCTACCGCTAGACGAAATAAACAAATATTGTTATTTCCAATGTGTAACCCAAACGAATAACGAAGAAACAATAATAAAGCAAATAGGAGTCAATACATATGCTATAACTAATCCACAACCGACATTATATATACGAAAGGAAGTAGATAACATAATAACAACACAAAAACTTTTTATAAATTACGAACACCCAGGACTATTAAAATTAAAACTACCTTGCAACCATGAGCTAATAAAAAACGAACAGACTCTTATTCCAAAAATGTACCCCTGCGAACTAAGCAATAATAACAAACTGACTGTACAAAGAGTACTACCCATATCATGGACAAACATAAAATCACTTAAAATAATACATGAAGAACAAAGAGACAAAATTTACTTTACAAACTTATCAGAAATCATGAACTCGGACTGGACGAAAGATATCCCAAACTTCCATATCAATAAAAAAATTAAAAATTATGATGAATATTTCAAAGACATAATGTTAGATGGCATGCCAAATAGATTAATAAATGATTTTATAGGGGATATCGTGTACATAACGTGGTTGGCCCTACTGACCATAAGTATAACTTATATAACCTACAAAATATACCCCGTGGTCATAACTGTACAGCTACTTATGACAGCCCACACATTACCCCCACCAATACCAACAAGACAATAAATAAAATACTTAAAACTAAAAATAAACTTAATTAAATAATTTCCGCTGCACAAGAGAAGAATCATACGACGTCCATAAAGAAACAGGCTGAAAGAAACCCACGAACGGCACTGCTCACAAATGTACAACTCCACAATCCTCTGATCTAATAAAAAAAAATATATATATATAATGATGTAATAAAATCCTATTGTTAATAAAACTTTATATACTTACACAAATGTAAAAACATGAAAATCTGTTTAGAAAAAAATTTAGGCAATAATAGAATTAACTCTATAAAATATTATCAATATCATGTACAAAATATTCATATCTTTAAAATATATAATTAATATTATTAATTTTATGTATACGATCTTACCATTTAAGCAACACTGTATATATTTTTTTTTTTGTGATGCAGTAACAAAATCAAAATCATGTAAAATTATTTTAAAACTATCACATAAGCAATAGTGTAATTTTTTTTTCTCGGTCCCCTCTTTTTACAACATTTAACTACAAAGTGTCTATAACAACAACGTAACCAAAAATATATGAACTTATATATATATAACATGCCCACTGCATACAGTTAGCATCAAATGAACAAGCTTCTGAAAAAACCATACACCTCTACGGGATGTTCCACTCAAATGATAATTATTACTACCTATTCAAAACATGTGGTGAACCCAACTAAGATGAAATTTATATATTCTTTTTGAGAAAAAAAAAATATATTATAAAATAAATTATTCATTTATTAATATAATTATTATTATAAGGTATATTTTAATATATTTTAATTATGGTCTTCCTCTTCACTGTCACGCTCCAGCAGCTCCACAACAGTCTCATATGGCGGGGGAACTACGCCCGCCGGCCACTCCATCTCTAGCTGACACATACGTCCACCAGCTAAGACAAGATTTAAGAGAAAAAATATATATAAAAAAAAAAAGGAGAACAAAATACAGTAAAAATAAACACAAACTTTACATACCAAAAAAAGTATAAACAACAACAGTAGTATTGGCAGGCATCATAACTCTCGTCGGGAAGGACTACTAAACACAGACTGAAGTGTACTACACATAAGACAACACAAAAAAAAAAACACAAAGAAATAAGAAAATGGAAATATCAGCAACAAAATCAAAAACGCAGACAACGATTTTAAATCCACATAAACAAAATGCAGAGAATACACAATCTACGTCAACATATTTCAAACAATACAATCCCATCGTTCAATGAGATGAAAAGAGGTATCAAAACACCCACAGTGTAAAATGTAAAATATGAGGTCATATTTTTTGTAATTTAGGGGACTGTTGTATTAAGCTTTAAAGTAAAAAGATATTTAAATAAGAAATGTTAGTATTTAAGAATTAGATTAAATAAACAATCATAGGTTATTGGCTTATTAGTAGAGAGCCATAAGTAATAAACAAAATTGCGTAACTATTTCTATTAAGTTAAACAAACGCGCAAGTAGGTTAAAATAACAATTATAACAATTCAATATAACATTTTGTAACTAGGGTAAGAAAACAATTATAAAAATATTATGCTTAGTCAATAAGATAACTAGGTTAAGACATGCAAAAACATAATGTAATTAATATATAAGGAGGATGGAAACTCCAAGACAGGGGTCAGTGGTGGTGATCGTGTGACTCGATCATCACTGAACACCGCGCGTTCAATAAAACATTATTAAATATTTCGTGTGTTATTTTATTGTATATTTCGAGTAATCGGAGTATACGACAATACATATTATCAAAATTATGTATGTCGTCTGATGTTTAAAACAAATGCAAATATTTCCAGACAGTCACAAACAGTTGAAGAAAATTCAAACGCACTAACTACAATGACTTAAAATATGAATTTGATTGAAATAATGAAACAATTAGACACGTATTTAAATATAGTTTAACTTTTTGTCTTAACTGTCATAAAAAAATTACAAAGTGACAAGTGTGAAGTGACAAGCGTTATCATTTATCAACAAACAACCACATGGTATCTCATCATTTATCATTATAATTTTTAGGTTATAAATTATAATCACAGACCATAGACATATAGAACAACATATTGTTATTGTTTTATATGTTTATATCACAGACTTAAAGAAATTTCACAATTTCACATTTTCACATTTTCATGCTAGTGCCTATTGAGTATTTGAGTATCGTCTGACGTCGTATCGACCATTGAGTCAGTCGACTGCGTTATTGTTTTTGAAAATGGTTAAAAAAAAAATGGTATTGAGATAGGTTTATGGTTTCAAACAACCTTTTAGATATTTTAGAATCTGTAAAACTATGAAGACAGAATGTAGTATTAAGTAAGTATTTTATATTTTATAATAGTATCATATTATTTTATGTATTAGTAAATATATAATATATACCTAATAATACATATAATTACAATTATAATAATTTTATAATTAAGCAAAGTTTTCCGTTAATTTGTCAATATCCACCGGCATGGATGTAGGCCAACATGATGGCATATCATATTTTTTAATGGCTACCGAACGTTTTCTGTCGGTGGTACAATATCGAACCTATAATGGTAAATTATTCATTTAATGTACCTATGCTGAATATTGAGTATAAAAATATGCTCTAATTAAATTACCATGTCTCCTTTACACCAATATGCATATCTTGATTTTGCCCGTTTGATAATCAATTCGTCATCTTGGTTCGACGGTTTGACTAATTTAATCAATTTTTTAAAATCTGAGTGCATTGGGCACCACCATTCTGAGCACTATAGTAAAATATTATTTATGTAAGTACACTTTTTAAATAATAAATTATTATTAAGGTACTTGTTTAATATTTGATATTATAATATTTTTTTTAAAAAGGTACAACTGGTTTTGTAGTGTTAAATATTTATTAAATATGAACAATTTACCTGTTTCGCTAACTCTATGCACTCAACGTTAAATGTTTTTTCATTGCTGAGTAAGACACTGCAAGTTGCTGGTTGCTGAGAAGGTGTGCCAGGTGTGGTGTTATTGATGTTACTATTTTTGACCTCGGGAATAACTTTTGGAATAGAATTGGGTGGAAGCCTCGATGGAAGCTGTCCTATAATATTATTCTCCAATCTTGCCAATTTTATGTCCAAAAGCTTTTCAATATCGTTTAATGTTACCATTTTTTCAATGTCCTTTTTCTGTATTTTATGTTTTATTAGTATGTATTAGTTTTAGTTATAGTTATTTAGTATAGTTTTAGTATATAGTTATTAAGTATTAGTAGAATATTCAATGTTAATTTTATCTTACCAATTTCACAACTTTTTGTTTAAGATGTTCATTTTCCATATGCATGGCATCATATTTATGTACTAAAGCCATATGTTTCCTCTTCACATCATCCTGTAGTAATTAAATATTTAGTTTCAAAGTTGGTTTACGATAATTTTAATAATTAAATGTTAGTTTTTTTTTTCAATGTCACTTGTTAGATATGTATAAAGAAAGCAAATTTTCAACAACTGTAGAAACATTTCATAATAGGTGCCCATTTTGCCCAATTAAAGCCCACTCATGTTGTGACAGCAGCAGCCGGGATATAAAACAGTCAGACATATTTACTGCTGTTACTTCTATGTGTGTTAGCTTTAAGTAAAAATTATTAAAATATGAATTATTTACCAATTTTAGAACAGAATCGCCAATCTCCTCCTTAAGTTTTTCACTTAGTTCAGTTACTTCCATTAAGTCTGAGTGTAAAATTTCATTTTTAATTTTTAAACCATGTGCTTCCTATGATTAAAACAATTAAAAAAATTATCAACCAAATATTAAAAAATTTAAAAAAAATTATAAACTTTAATTAGCTAATTTTAAATAGCAGAATAGAAATACTTTACCTGTATTTTAGTTTCCAATGATTGAAACAATAATGAATAGCCATGTTTATAAAATTCCAATTCTGAAACACTATTTTTTGGATTCATTGCTTGGTAGTCTTCATAAGTTTCAGGATATTTATCCATTTTTATTTAAAATTAAAACTATGTTTAATTTGAAATTAATACAAATGAAAAAAATTTAATACAATTATCTAATGTATACTGTAAAATAATATCTACATATCATGTAAAGTAGACTTCAGACTTTAGACTGTTGTATTGGATGTATAAGATAATATTGTAAAATCATTTTTACCTATATTTAGGGAAAACCTATACTTTATATAATTACATATGTTAACATTTGTCCTCTGTATAATAATTCATATTGTGTATTTAATAAAATATTCTTATATTTTTTATTTATTTTATTGTTTATTATTTTACCCAACTTTATTTTCAAAGTTAGTGCATAATTTACAATTATATGTATACCACTCCCGCGTGGACAGTCCGACTGTGCGCACGCATTTCTCCGACGCTCGATGGTTATCCTCGTATCACTATACCAAAAACAAACGGAAAACATTCTACCTAGTGTCGAATTATACGTCACTCAAAACCCTCACTATTCTCGGATGTACCCTACAACAACATCATACCAACAGGGTAATATAAAAAAAATATATTTAATAAAATAATATAAAAATATTATTCACATCACACACACTACGACACTTATTTAAACAGCCACAGGCACCGCTCGCTCGGTGACCTTTGGACTGTCGATAAGATAGCGTAATAATGCCGCAGACAAACAACCAGACCGTATCCCCAATTAAAATTGTTGCTAATAAAATCGTTAAACCAACGGACAAAAATAATGAAACAAAAACGAAAAAGCGCTCGTTATCTAATTCACCGCCACAATCACCTACAACAAGAAACATAAATAAATCAAAGAAATTCGTTACCCCCAACCGCTATTCCATTCTCGCACAAGACGATTCCGAACCTATTATCGTCGACGACACTGATACCGTAGAATCGCTTGACCATCAAAATCCGGCGCAAACAAATACCACAAATGATGCACCAAAAGAAATTTTGCCTCCACCTATATTTATCAAAGGCGTAATCGACTTTTTTCAATTAAGGAACAGCTTTATCAAAGAAATTGGTCCAAATAGCTTCTTGTGCAAATCTACTTCAAATTACCTGAAAATTCAAACAAATAATCCTGACAATTATAGAAAACTAATCCACTTCTTAAAAGGAATCAATGCACAATTTCACACGTATCAACTCCAAGCTGACAAACCACTCAGAATAGTCATCAGAAATCTACATCCCTCCACCCCAGTAGCTGACATAGCATCAGCAATTGAAGAGATAGGGCATTCAGTCAAAAACGTGATTAATATTAAACACGCCCAAACAAAAATACCACTCCCCCTGTTTTTCGCCGACCTTGATCCACAAGGGAGTGACAGTGATATTTTCTCCATCACTAATCTGCTTCACACAAAAGTTAAAATAGAAGAACCTCATAAAAAACGCCAAATCCCTCAATGCCAAAACTGCCAATCATATGGCCACACTAGAACATATTGCGCACACAACCCAAAGTGCGTCAAATGTGGAAACGATCACCCCACTTCCTCCTGTGTAAAATCTCCAGACCTCCCAGCAAAATGTGCCCTTTGTGAAGGAGCACACCCTGCCAACTAGAGAGGATGCACTATCTACAAACAACTAACCCAAAAACGCTCCAACATCTCAAGTAAAAAACCAAACCTCCAGCAGCCAATCAACTTCAAGACTACACACCAGCCCCACCACCAACAATCAAATAATGAACACCTGCCAAATCAACGTACGTATGCTAATGTAACAGAGGGTCACCCTCTTCTCAATAATATCCCAGCTCCAACAAATAACAATGAACTATCCTTTTCTAAATTCATAGAAGAATTTAAATCAATCATAAATCCTCTTATCTCTCTTCTCACTACTCTTATTACAAGTCTTATTTCTAATAAAAATGCCAACTAATAAAATAACATCAAAATCCCTCCTCATCCTAACATGGAACTCAAATGGTCTAACAAATCGCAGAGATGAGTTACTAGCCATCCTACAAATTAATAGAATAGATATCGCTTTAATCTCTGAAACGCATTTCACACATTCATCACATCTCAATCTCCCAGGCTTTAATATTCTTAAAACCAATCATCCAGACGGCACTGCTCACGCAGGAGCTGCTATCATAATAAGATCAACCTTACTATTCTACCCCCTACCACCATACCAAACAGATCACTTACAGTCTTGTGGTATTTCCACAACACTTAACAACATCCCCATAAACATTTACGCAGTGTATAGCCCACCACGCCACTTAATCACCAAAATTCAGTATGAAAACTTCTTCAACTCTCTTGGCCAAAAATTCATAGTCGGGGGTGACATAAATGCTAAAAATACACAATGGGGCTGCCGCACAAATAACCCTCGCGGAAATATCATTAACGCCTTAGCACAATCACGAAACTATAAAATACATGCTCCACCCTCACCAACATACTGGCCCGCCTCCCCAAGAAAAAAACCAGACATTCTTGACTTATTCCTAACCAAAATACCGAACAACCTTCACAGTATAGTAACCAACTTAGACGACCTTTGCTCTGACCACTCATCGATTCTCCTTACAATCGACACTATGCCTCCAAATAAACCAAAAAAACCTACACTAACTCAAGGTACCATGGACTGGATAACCTTTAGATCTTCCCTTGAGAACAAAATAAACCTAAACATAAGTCTAAAATCTCCCAATGATATTGATGAAGCAGTTAATTTTCTCACAAAATCCATACAAGAAACGGCATGGTCTTGCTCATCCCCTCCCACTTCCATTAACACCACCAAAAACCTCCCTCTCTTTACTAGATCTTTAATAGTTGAAAAACGAAAAGCCCGAGCAACCTGGCAGAGAACAAGATACCCATCCGACAAACGTATTTTCAATAATCTCACAAATAAACTCAAAAGACACCTTGCCCAAATTAGGTCTGAAAACTTCGCAAAACATTTAATATCTCTTTCTTCAAGTGACAATTCACTCTGGGAAACTACCAGGAAAATACTCCGTAGTCAACCTTCAGTTCCACCCTTAAGAAAAACAAATGGGACGTGGGCAATAAACGACATAGAAAAATCGAATATATTCCGTCACCATCTGGACTCTACATTCAAACCACACTCCGATACTCTCACCACTAGTCAAATTCACAAAGTAAATCACTTTCTACTCTGTCCATTACCAATGAGTCTACCTCCCAAACACATACGACCAAGTGAAGTTAAATATACCATAGACAAATCTGTTCGAAAAAAAACACCAGGCTTTGACCTAATAACTGCTGAAGTAGCCTCTCAATTACCTAAAAAAGTCATACTATTACTAACTCATATATACAACTCTATGATAAGATTAACTTATTTCCCCGCTCTATGGAAATTTTCGATAATAGTGATGATACCAAAGCCAAATAAACCTCCTGATATCCCCAGTTCATACAGACCTATTAGCCTACTCCCACTCTTCTCAAAAATTTTCGAAAAACTTATCCTAAAACGTATTATCCCAGTTATCGAATCAAATACTCCAAACAACCAATTTGGCTTCCGTACCAATCACAGCACCATACATCAAGTCCATCGCTTAGTAGATAAAATTTCATACTCTCTAGAAAAAAAACAAATATGTACTGCTGCATTTCTAGACATGGCTCAGGCCTTTGATAAAGTGTGGCACCAAGGCCTCCTTTTCAAACTGAAATCCATCTTCCCACCTTACTACTACTTATTATTCAAGTCATACCTTGAAGACAGACACTTTGTTGTACGCTCTGGTTCAGCCTTATCTGAAATAAATCCCATCCATGCTGGAGTTCCCCAAGGTGCCGTAGCAGCCCCACTTTTATTTAATCTATACATTTCCGATCAACCCACAACTAACCATACGATCACAGGTGACTTTGCTGATGATAAAACTATTATGGCGATTAACTCAGAACCAGAAGCAGCGTCCAACCTCGTTCAAATCCACCTAAATCTACTCCAAACTTGGTATAAAGATTGGGGAATCAAGATAAACGAGTCAAAATCCGCCCATTGCACTTTCACTTTAAGACCAAGAAACTGCCCTACCATAACCCTTAATAACCTACCCATCCCACCCACACAAAATGTCCGATACCTCGGCCTCCACTTGGACCGTCGACTGACCTGGGCCAACCACATCCACACCAAACGTATCGCACTGAATAACCGAACCCGTCAACTACGTCTCCTCCTAACATCTAAACACATCAATCTGAGCAACAAAATACTCCTATATAAACTACTATTAAAACCCATATGGTCATATGGTATACAACTTTGGGGTTCGGCCAAACCATCAAATATAAAAAAAATTCAAACATTTCAATCTAAATGCCTTCGACAAATTACCAAAGCCCCCTTCTATGTCTCAAACGATACACTCCATAATGACCTCTCTATTCCAACAGTACAACATGTAGCCAAAACTCTGTATAAACGATTCCATTCAAATCTATTCAACCACCGCAATCCTCTAATCTCAAACCTATCTACCCTCAGCATCCCAGGTGACCCTGGAAGACGTTTAAAACGCAAATGGTGTCGGGATCTCCTGACTGAATAAAACCCAATCACAATCTCAAGAAGTTCCATCGCTGGATGGATTCCTCGCTCAAGTCATCAGTCCCTTTTATTTTATTTTATTTTTATTCTACTTCTATCTTATCAACACTTATGCTTATTGTAAAAATAATATATTTACAGATTGTATAATAAAACAAATTAAAAACAAAAAAAAAAAAAAATATGTATACCAACGACGAGAAAGTTGATATGGTTTTTGTATTTAATGAGTGTAACGGTAATAGTCGAAAATCATTGGAGCTATACAGAGAAAGATTTCCTACCAGAAATCAGCCTTCTCGGATGATTTTCTCGCGTTTAGTTAACAGTTTAAAGAAAACGGGACATTTTCCAGACAGAAAACACGAGTCACACATGAGAATTGTGACCAATATTCCTGCCGAAGAAAATGTAATAACATACTTTACAGCATATCCAAATAGTTCTTTATCCAAAGCATCTAAAAATCTTGGTATACCAAAAACTTCAATACATAGAATTTTAAAAAGGCAAAATATGTTTCCTTATAAAATACATATAGTTCAACATCTTCGTGTTACTGATTATGATAAACGTATGAATTTTATTGCTTGGTTTCAGGTTAGTAATCATGTGTTACAAAAAAAAAAAAAATTTCATTGAATTTTTATTTAAAAACATTCATAAAATGTATTTATATTTGTATACATTGTTACATTGATAATTAATTTAACAATAATACTATATTTAAACAGTCTATAACGGAAGATGATCCTTCACTTATAAAGAAAATATTATGGACCGATGAATGTAAGTTCCAAAATAATGGAATATTGAACCGTCAAAATTCTCGTTATTGGAGTGACGAGAATCCTTGTTGGATGAGGGAAAGTAAATTTCAAATCATGTGGAGTATAAATGTGTGGTGTGGAATTGTAGGTGATACCTTGGTAGGGCCATATTTTTTTGAAGGTATGAATATTTTTTATCAAAACATATTAAACAGCCACATCTGTAAAAAAATATTAAACATTACATTAATATATTTCATTTAGGTATATTAACTGGGGAAAAATATTTAAACTTTTTAAAAAATATTTTACCCATATTATTGGAAGATGTGCCTCTTGACATACGGAATGATATGTACTTCCAACAAGATGGTTGTCCAGCTTATAATGCTAAAATTATAAAATCATTCTTAAATGACAGATTTGGTGAAAAATGGATTGGAACAGTTGGTCCAATTCCCTGGCCTCCAAGGTCTCCAGATTTAACATGTCCAGACTTTTTCTTATGGGGTTATCTTAAAGATAAAGTGTATGAAACTGAATCTGTAGACATCAATGACATGAAAGAAAAAATAAAATCTGCATGTTTTGAATTGTCAAAAGAAACATTAGAAAATGCCACTGGAAGAAAGTTAATGGAACGTTTCGAAAACTGTGTACTAGAAGCTGGACATCAATTTGAACACATAATGCAATTAGTGTCTTTTAGTAAGATGCTTTTGTGAAATGGTTTAACCTATAGATACTACACAATAAATAATTTAATGAGTAAATTTTATTTAATTAATCTTACATAAAGATCTTCATACCTACTTCTATAATCGAATAATTGGAATATAATCTTGTTGCAGTTGTGATTGTTTGGTATTCATTGTAATATGTAATCTAATTTGATTGAAGTGGATATAACATATACTATATAACTTTATTTCAATTATTCCTTCAATATCCTTTCTAAATGATAAATATAATATGTTTAAGCTTTTACAACTTTCATAAAAAAAATAAAAAAACATTTCAATTAGGTACCATAAATTAATTTTCAAATTATAAAAGACTAGATTCTTGTGCAAATTGAAATTTTCACTTGGCAATTCCATACCTAAAATTATATTGAATTTGTACCTATTTATTCGTAAATCTCTATGAATCGAAATCGATTAATTTTAATAGTTTTATTTTCCATAGCAAAAATGTGACAACTGACAATCATGATAATATACAAATACAACCGATAACCATTTGGCTATTATAGTATGAAAGCATGACAGTTAATTAACAAAATATTATAAATTAAATTATATTATATTATAGGTACCTATTAAACACAAATACATGAAATTGAATTTTGCATAGTTCAAAATTTTAATTGATTTTTAGGTGTTTGGTGCACAAAAATCTGGTCTTAAGTAATAACATTTAATATATAAGTAACTCATAAAGTAGTTAATAGGTTACTATAACTAAGGCTATTATCTATTTAACAAATAACTACTTACTGTAGTAAGTTTATTTTTTGAATTGGTTTGTTTGAAATAATGAAACAATTAGACACGTATATAGTATATAGTTTAACTGTTAGTCTAAACCACGATTTAAGATAGTATGGTTGCCCGACGACCTATGATAAGAACGTTTTAAACTGTCAACCAAATTCAATAACTAGAACAGCTGGAATATTGTACACTAGCGCTTGCGAAATGATATGTACCGATCATGATTTAAGAATAGTAGCCCGTCAGCACGGTATTTGAGCTTATAGACTATAGCCACTATTACATTCAAGCGCTAGTAGTGCATTTTCCAGCTGTTTTTAATAGTGACTTCGGTAGACACTTTATAATGATTCGTCGGGCAACCATACTATCTTAAATCGTGGTCTTAACTGTCATATAAAAATTACAAAGTGACAAGTGACAAGCTTTATCATTTATCAACAAATAACCACATGGTATCCACGATTAAAGATATCTTTAATATATCTTTAATCGTGATGGTATCATAGACCTTATAATAAGTAATTTATAAACATAGATAATATATATTATACAGACCACGGCTGTAGATAGTACTATCTAGTATCTACAGCCGTGTGGGAACGCGTGTATGGCTACCGCGGTTGCGGCGTAAGTTTACCTGTCGTACCAATACACTTGCCGCCAACATACGTTTGTCGATCTGACTCCGTTGAGAAGGTAGGACGCTAGACAGGTATGGAGGTAAAATAAATAAACACGAATTTATGTGTAGAACGCGTGTGCGTCGAATGTCGTTTGTTGTATAAAAACACGTCGTTAACACAAATAAATAGCGCGCGGGACTGGGCGTTTAAGTTTGCCGTTTCGTCGGGTGCTCGATGCTCGGGCGTGCGGCATTTGCGTCGGGGCGCAAGCGGGTTCGATTCGTACGTGTGAGCGAATGTGTGGAGGCACGAAAGTCGTCGGACTCGGGTCGCGTGGCCGGGAACGTCAGGGACGTATAAATCGACGTGACGAGAGCGGGTCGAAGTCGCACTGACTTGAAATGCTGTTCGTCGTGGATCGGGAGATGTTACGGGACCGTGCGATGCGTAGCGCGAACCGGACGGGTCGAGTCGGTGGTCATTACACCTCGATATAATGGTCGTCGATGCGCGTGGCTGTGCACACTGGTACACAATAAAAATGGCGCGTTACGTCGGGTTCGGATCGGCGATATATAAAGTGCGGTCGGACTTGTCGCGTTGTGGCTCGGTCGAACGTCGGGAGCAAAGAGAACGAGCTTTACGTCGCGATCGGCGTGGTGCCTTCGCGGGACGGTTTTGCGCGTACTGCGCGGAGTAGGGGCGCGATCGTTGCGTCGCGTATATAAAAACATATATAAAATTCACAATAGTCGAAAACATGTAAAAATATAAAAACGAATATAATTCAAATAGTAGGTAAAATTCACGTATCAAAAGTGGTAATGTCGGTAGGGCGGGTCGAGCAGTACAGTGGTGACAATCGGTGTCGCCACAGCCGTGTCACAGACTTAAGAAATCTGTGATTATAATATCTTATATCGTCGATAAAATAATTTGATATAAACAACTATTATCGCGGTCTTGGAGTTTGGACTATTCATCTATTCTCAGATTAAGAAATGCAATTAGGACATCATAAATAAAAATAATTCGTAATTGGTTATAATGCCAAGCGATAATACTGACATACGTTTTGTATTGCTACTGTTTACTGTAATAAATTGATAATTACATACCTAGATAATTAAGGTCGTACAACAGAAGCACTTTTAGTATTAATTATTCACTGTAGAATTTTATAAATTAACACCAATATTCAGATGTCAATAACTCCTTCAATTATTAAGACATTTTTGTGAATGACCCGTCAAAATTCATTTAAAATTAATCTGTGCATGAATTATGTTTCAAAAATATAGGTTCCCATTTGAATTTTTAAAGTTACCCCTCGAACCTCCCCATCCTAATTAATAAAAAAAATATTTAATATCAAATTAATTTAGATTATATGATTCAAAAAAGTTTTCACATAGGTAATTTTTTCCTAATTTAAGTAAATCATGCTGAAATCTGCTGTCACATGAAATTTGGAACACCCTGTATATTTCTATCTTTTGAATAGTGCGTACATTTACTTGTCTGTAAATTATTGGATTAGATCTTATAAAAAGATTATTAGAATCATAATAAAAAACAAACAAAAGCTCATCTTCGATAACCTTTTCATCAATAGATGAAACAGATTTTTCAATTATGTTGCAATGTAATATAATATATGACGATTTGCGCCAATAATTTAATATAATACAATATGTGACGATTTGCGCCTATAGCATATTACAATACAGTGGCGATTCGCGCCTTGCAATAATATAATATAATAATATTAGCGGCGAAAAGCGATTCGCGCCCACGACAATATAATATAAGTGGCGAATTGCACCCACAACACTATAATATATAATTATATAAAATAAAAGGCGATTCGCGCCCGGCACAATAAAAATATATAAAATAAGGTGGCGATTTGCGCCCACGACAAATTATATGGTCCGCGTTGACAATATGTTACGATAGTATGAGCGAGACTGATTAATATTACGGCGGCTGTGTTAAAATTTGCGCGCACCAGCGAGTCGGTACGTATCTGCCGCCGTCGTAATTTACGTAACACAAGTTATATAATTCACGCGACAATAATAATTATAATAAAACAAACAAAAATAAATATACAAATAGTGGCTGATGTGCGTGAGTGTGTGTGTGTGTGTGAATCGGTGGTGGTGGGATATTAATGCTGTTGCGAGCACGGCGGTGACGGCGCGCAAACATTCTCCCCCCGTGAAAATGGTAATTTTCACGAATCTTCTATCTCTTCTTCGATTGGCAGCAGGCATAGTTTGAGGACTGGTCTTTTCATCTCTGTACCATTAGCAGTTCGTATGGTGACTACTCGTATATGACCATCCTTTCCTGGGTGTAGACATGTTATGCGTGCCATCTTCCACTTGCATGGAACCATGTTGTCTTCTTTTACAATTACGACATCGCCGATAGCTAATGGCTTTGTTGCGGTTGTCCATTTTCCTCTGACCTGCAGCTGAGGTAGATATTCCGAGGTCCATCTTACCCAGAAGGACTGCATGAGTGCTTGTACTAACTTCCACCTTCGAAGCCCACTTATTTGTTGAGATGTTAAATCTGGTTCCAGAGGCAGCGTGATTGGGCCCCCTATTAAAAAATGTGCAGGGGTGAGTGGTTCTAAATCGTCTGGGCTGCTACTCAATGGTGAAAGAGGGCGGGAATTTAGACACGCTTCAATTTGACAGAGTAGTGTTTGAAGTTCGCTGAGCGTCAAGTGTGCATCTTTGACGAGTCTCGATAAATGGTACTTTGCACTTTTCACACAGCTTTCCCAAATTTCTCCGAAATGTGGGGTGGAAGGCGGATTGAAATGCCAATTGATGTCTTCGGTAGCTGACAGTGATTCTATGCCTCTTGTAAATGTTGTTAGTTCTCGTCTCGCTCCAACGAAATTGGTCCCATTATCACTCCAGATTTTATCGGGTTTACCTCTCCTGGAGCAGAATCTCCGAAGTGAGGCAATAATTGCACTGGATGTTAAGTCCTCCACTGCTTCTATATGAGCTGCCTTGGTAGAAAAGCAGACAAATATTGCTATCCAAGCTTTCTTGCCAGGTCTCCCGCGAATTCCGCTTCGTATTGTCAATGGGCCAGAGAAATCAACGCCGGTATTCGTAAAAGGCCGTGTACAAGTAACTCTTTGTTTCGGTAATGGTGCCATAAATGGATGTTGAAACTTCGGTTTTGCTCTGACACAATCAACACAACGCTTGACTACCGATCTTGCTGTGAGCCTCCCCCGCACAGGCCAATATTGATGTTTTAGGTCTGATAGAAGGGCTGATGGACCACAATGCAGTAATCTCAGATGACGTTCTATAAAAATTAGACGAGTTACTCTATGGTCGGCTGGTAAAATGATTGGTGTCTTTTGTTCTTCAGTTATCATAGCATACTCTAACCGACCTCCGACGACTAATAACTTGTTCTTTAATAAGGGATTTAAATATCTCAACTTACTGCTATGAGACACATTTTTATGTTGTTGTAATGCTGCTATTTCTTTACCAAACGTTTCTTCTTGCGCTGTCTGTAATAACGCCTTTTGATAGGCTCTGAGGTTTTGAACAGTGAGATATTTAGCCGTTGGCATTTCTCTTTTTGACCCAATATATTCAATGAATTTTGAAATCCATCCAACCGCACGTACAAGTCTGGGCCAGCTGGAATAACTGTTGACTAAGTCTTTGATTGGTCTCGTTGCTACCAGCGCCAAACGCAACGGTCGTTGTTCAGGAAGTTCAGCTTCTCGTATTGGTTGTATGGGTGTGTGAACCCAAAAATCTGTTGATTGAGATAACCAAACAGGGCCATGCCACCAGATCTTTGATGTACTTAGCTCTTGAACTCTTATTCCACGAGAGATAATGTCTGCAGGGTTTTCATTTGTCTTTACATGTCGCCACTGATCTGCTTCAGTTAATTCCAAAATTTGAGATATGCGATTTAGAACATAAGATTTTAATCTGGTTTTCTGGCTATTTATCCAACTCAAGACTACGACCGAATCAGTCCATAATTGGCAACTTTGTAACTGGAAACCCCAAAACTCTGACACTTTGTTGACTAACTCGGCAAGTAATAGTGCCCCATTCAGTTCCAGCCGTGAAACAGTAGTCCCTTTCAAAGGTGCTACACGAGTTTTCGAACATAAGAGTCTTGAACTCCATATTCCGTTACCATCTAACGAACGCACATAGATGCACGCGCCGTACGCTTCCTCCGAGGCATCGCAGAAACCATGAAGTTCGATGTTCTTTGGTAGATTTGGAATCACTTTCCTTGGAATTTCTAGTACCTTTAACTGCTCTAGGCTATTGTAGAACGTACTCCATTTTGTTTGCATGGCTATTGGCAACGGCTTATCCCAATCCATTTTTTCTGCCAACATCTGTTGAAGAAAGATTTTTCCTTTTATAAGCACAGGTGCCAAAAATCCAAGGGGGTCAAAAATCTTATTAAGTTCTGACAATATTACCCGCTTAGTTAAACATTTCCGTTGTAAAGTGGGAGATATAGTAAAAAAGAATTGATCTAACAGCGGCTTCCATTCCAGTCCTAACGATTTTACTATTTCTCTATCTCCTATATCCAGTGTAAACAATGGATCACCTTCGTGCTTATCCATTTGTTCAATTATAGCTTGGGAATTTGAGCACCATTTTCTCAATGGCATTTTTGCAGACGCAAGGATAGAGTTTACCTCCTTCTGGATTCTACAACAGTCCTCCACAGTGTCCGCACCTGACATTAAATCGTCCATATAAAAGTCACGCAAAATAGACTCTGATGCTTCCGGATATTGCTCTTTCACCTCTTCAGCCAAAGCAACTAAGCATTGCGTAGCTAAAAACGACGCTGGTGTCGTTCCATAAGTTACAGTCGTCAATTGATAAGTACGTAATTTTTCACTCTGATTTTGTGGAGACAAAATCCGTTGCAAGTTCCAATCTTTTTCTGAAACACGTACTCGACGAAACATTTTTTCGACGTCGGATGTTACTACGAATTGATGTTTTCTAAAACGTGTAAGTATTCCGAACACGTCATCTTGCACGGTAGGTCCACATTTCAACACATTGTTGAGAGATAATCCTGATGAGCTTGCGGCCGACGCATCAAACACAACTCTGAGCTTAGTTGTAAGGCTCGAGGTTTTCATGACCGCATGATGTGGAAGGTAGAAAGATGGTTTTGGTATAGCTAGTTCATCAACGACTTCCACCATATGCTTCATTTCGATGTATTCATTTATAAACTTTGTGTATTCCGTTCTCAACTTCTCGTCGTGCTGCAGATTGCGTTCCACACTAAAGAACCGAGATGTCGCCATAGCCATCGTAGAACCTAGCTCATTCAATATGTCCTTCCTCGGTAGACGTACTACGAAGCGCCCCTCCTCATCTCTGTATGTATTTTGCTTGAAATGTTCCACTGCTTCTTCCTCTTCAATACATCTCTGATTTGCCTTCGATAGTCGTCCGAAACTGGAAGTCTCATTGGCCATAATTGCTTTCCAATCTTCCTCTAATGATTCGCCAACTGAATGAATTCCAACTAAAGTCACTACTCCTATTTCACCGGTAATCTGTTTAACCCTCCCGGTATCTAATTGTTGTTCAATAGATATCCTTGGATTTTTTAAAACGTTTGAAAAATTAGTAGCATCAAGAAAACATTTTTGGTGATATTCTAAAGATGAGTGTTTGGTAAATATTTCAACCGCGTGTTTCCAGTTATTAAATTTTTTTAACAGAAGAATACCTAACAATTGAGAATTGTGTCCGCCATAAAATTGTGAAAATGCTACACAAAATTTACAAAATGCACCATCTTGTATTCCTGAATACGACAACCAAGGAAATCGCACTAACCATGCATATTGAAATTTAAGATTTTTTACTTTTTGGTCTTTTCCAGAAGTAATTGATGTTATCAGAAATTTATAATTTATTTCCGGTGTCCAAACTTTATTTAATATGTCATAAATTTCAATTTGTGAAAGTGTTTTGTTGCAGAATAAACTGATATCATAATTATTATAAGTTAAGGACGAAGACGAAGTTGCTAAATCATACATAGATTTTTTTGTACTAATTTCAGTAACATCATTAGGTGAAAGTGGTCTTTTAGTTGATACATTTTTTTTTTGAGGTACTAGTTTGTTCAGCATTTGAAATTTGAATAGGTAAAAATAAATTTTTAATGGTTTGGTTTTTAGACGACATTTTATTGAAATAAGTTTTTTAACTTTTAAATAAGTTCGTACTCACTTATCATTTTCTGTATACTTATATGCTATTACGTTATTACAGTGTGTCAGTGTTAGTGTCCATTTTCGGCGGTCAACTAATCTATACATTTTAGTAGTAGGTATAGTATAAAATAACAGAATTAGTGTTATAATAATATTGTCCTCTATAGTGGAAAAATACGCAGATAAACTCACTATCGCAATACAAAAGAATATCGGGAATTAACGTTACGACGGACGATTTTATCTAAACTATTAAAATAGTAAATACGATTGTAAAATATTTTATTATATTATTATTATTTCAGTAGATTCTTGATAATCAACCTAGCCACCTAGGTACTTATATTTGAAATATATTATATATATTATATACATATATTATCATGTTATACGGTATACCTACTGCAGGGTAAGACTCGGTGTATATATTATTTAATTATATATGTATATATCGGTTTCTGGGGGGGGTCCAGACCCCATGGACCCCCCCCCCGTAAATCCGCCACTATGTTCAGCTATGATTCAATATAAAATAATAATTTTAAATAATTTTAAAATAAAAAATTACGTAAAAAAAATGCAAAAAATCCGGGCGGCCATGATCAGCACATGTCGCCGCCGAATCGGCCGGAGCGAAATTCGTTCTTGAAACCCCTGCCTAACCTACACATTGGGACCTAGCGCCTAAACCTATCGACTACAGTTCGAGTTGGAGAAGTCCTCAAAATCTCGAGCATTTAAACCGTTTTCGACCCGTGATGAATTTTGCGTCAAGCACCGTTTTTCCTATGAAATTCGTATATTTCGTGTAGAATGAGGCTCGGATATATTATTCATATGAATTGTGTTTTTTTGATGTGTTTGTCCAGAATATTTGTTTCTATTGTCATTTTTTATGATGACATGTATTTATGATACAATTAATAGATTCCAAATTTATTGAAAGAATTAAATATTAATGACCACACCTCTTTAATTATAATTCCATATTATTATCAAAATACATTAAACAAATGCTTCTTAATACTCTCTTAATACATGTATTATGTTTAATTAGATATGTAACAACAAAAACTTATTTTGTATTATTATATGTATACATATATATATATTATATATTTGATTAAGTATTTATATTCTAAATTGAATTTAAAGTTGCTGATTAATACTGTTATATGATGTTTAGGGCCGTTTTATCAATCACCAGTTAAATGTCTAGTTAACTAGTCTCAGATAAAAACTAACTGTAAATTAAAATTATAATGATTTTATCAATTATATTTATACTATGATTAACTATTCTAGGGTATAACAAACTGAAGATTAATTAACTATTAAAATTCATTAATTGATGTTATTCACATCAGCAATATGAACATGTTCCTAACTTCTATCAATAAATCGTTATCTGTTATCATGATTTATTTATTTCACGCTACATTATCTGACAATCTGACATATGTTTATTCTTTAATCTTTTGACTTTTTCAAATTTTCACTATGATTTTAAAAATCAAACGTGAACACTCCACAAATTTTATTGACGTCGAACTGCAACTTCTTGTTGACCTGGTGGCTAATCAAAAACATATTTTGGAAAACAGATGCGGTAACAGCAAACCTTAAGAATAAAACATGGGAAGCATTATCCAATAAATTCAATTGCAAAAGCCAAAATGGATATCGTAGTCCAAGATGTTTGAAATTAAAATATGAATATTTAAAAAAAATTGTAAAAATTAAGTTGCGAGATGTTAAATCAAAACCCTGTGTAACAGGAGGAGGACCCCCTATTCCATTAAAAGCACTCAGCAAATTGTCCCCTATGGAAGAACAACTAAGATCTTTAAGCCCTCTAGCTTTCAGTGGTAAAGTATCAGCTTTTGACAGTGACAGAATTGAAGATCAAAATACATACAGACATGAAATGCTTGAACAGGATTATGAGAAAACTGACAGTGATGTAAGTGATTTATATTTCAATTGATTCATAAATTATTATTATTACAAATATTGATATTGGATTTAAATTGTAGTGTATGGACGAAAACATTCTAGAAATTGATTGCCAAGAAAATAATACCAATGTTAGTTAATTTTGTAAATACCTATCTGCTCTTTTAATTGTATTAATACATTTGTATACCTAATAAATTGTTTATTATAAACCATCAAGGGTTTTCAAGAATCGTTTGTCTATACTTATGAAAAAGAATGTGATATTGGTGAAGATTGGACAGATTATGCCAGCAAAATTGAGAACGCCGATTTTTCCAGAGCTGTCATCTACAACACTTCCGAAAAGCTTAAAAACTTTGTATTCACCAAGTATGTATGCTAACTCTGAAGCTAGTTTGGATGATGAGTTAAAGGGTGAGATAATAAATAATCATAAATATATATATATATACATATATTATTATTATTATATATATATTTATATATTATATTATATTCATACTACTTTTATATTAAATAGTAAGAAATCCTCAAGAAAATCTATCCAAAAAAATTTCTATTAATACAAAAAAACAAACAAGGTTAGTTAGTTGAACATTATTATAAAACTAAAATCACAAGAATAAAATGTGTACCTATACAATTATACTGTTATTATTCTGATAACTACTATGTTCTCATATTCAACACTAACCGAATACAGAATAATTTATCAATGTATGTTGTTACAGTAAATAGTGTACTATTATTATGATTTTAGTTTATTACATAATTTAAAATATATTTGTGAAAAATGCTTAATAATATTAATTACCTATATTGTTCATTAAATTTTAGATTCTGAACGAAGTGATGAATGTATTGCTTTTACAATGATGTGTGTCTGACGACAACATTTGGAGCAGTAATAATCCTCCGATTTTTGACTTCAGCCCATCTTTGAATAGGAAATTGAATCTAGTTGGTACTTTGGGGGGGGGGGGGGTGGGGGTCAAAATTAAAATTTTCAAATAGTTTTCAAAAAAATCGAGAAAAACAAAAAAAAATGACAGAAAAATGGCAATTTTACAAAAAACCACTTTTCGACAAAATCGATTTTTTGATTTTGCTGTAACTCAAAAACGAATTATTGTAAATACTTGAAATTTTCACCAAATGTTTATATTATGGTTATCTCTTTACAGTTAAATTTTCAAAATATTTTGACCATTTTTAAGCTACTTATAGACAATTGAAATTTTCGACTTTTCTAAGTTTTTTTTCTTCAAATGCCGATAAAAATTTTTTGGGTGGCCAGAAAATCTTGAAAATTTAATACAAGGTTTCTTATAAGTTGTTCTTAAAGTGATAAAAAAAAATCCGAAATCGTTAGTCACAATTTTTTTTTATAAGTGCTTAAATTTTGAATTTATACGAAATACTTCAAAATTTAAATTAAATTTCATACTCTCATTATGCGTATTTTGCCTAATTCTTTTTTATTAATAAACAGATACTATAAAGTAACCATAGTAACATATAAAAACTATACTATTTGTTTCAAAATAGAATATATGACAATATTTAAATATAATATATCCTAAACTGACAAATCATCTTCGTTCAGAATCGTTTTTCGTATACAATGATACCTATCATTACATTCAAATTTAACCTACCATAATCTGAGGTCTACCCCACCCCCTAATATACAGCAGAGCGATACCCACTTACCCGCTTTTTTTTTATTTGAATTTATATTTTATACGGTATACTTTTCTAGCATTATTAATACTAATAAAGATTGGTCAGACACGGCCAAAGCTAAAACTAAACTTATGCAATTAAAAATAATGCTGTTGGAAGAAGAACTTATTTTTAAAAGAAAAGAAAACGAATTAAAATTAAAATTGTTGACTGCTGAATTGGCATCCAAAGAAACTTAAGTTATTTAAGAAAAGTGAATTTATGTTAATATTAGTATTATTATTTAGAATAATTCTATTACCAATGTTATATTGTTCATGTTAATTTTATTGTTAAAATAATAGTCATTTGTGTTAGTAAAAAAGAAAAGACTGTCTATGACCTATGTTAATTAATGTTATGTTGTTTATGTTAATTTTATTGTTAAAATAATAGTCATTTGTGTATTGTGTTAGTATAAAAGAAAAGACTGTTTGTATTAATTAATTTTATGTAGTTTATATTAGTTTGATAGTTACAAAGAAAAGTGAGTTTAAAAAAGAAAAGACTGTTTATATATTATAATAAAAAAATAATACTTTTCATATTAATTTTGTAATAAATAATTAGAACTATTGATTATATACAAATACTTTAAGAATGTTAAATGTTGAAAACAGTCAGATTGTTAAAAAAAATAATTAAATAAATAGTATATTTTGAACATTTAAATATTAAACAAATATTGTAATTTGTAATATATTATCTTGGAATAGTATCAAAATACATTTAAAACTAATTTTTACAAAAGAATATATGTTTAGATTACTTAACGCATTTCACAAAAGTGTCTATTAATTAAGTTCATTCTTGTTCTATCATTTGCATTGTTTCTAATATTATCGTTAGTCACATTATTGTTAACAGAATTTACTAAATTGATTTGTTCTTGAATATCATTTGTAGTAAGTGGTACTTTTTCTTTTTGTAGAATAGCAATATTATGCAATACAGCAGTTGCTACAATTATTGCTTCTACTTTGCTTAAATCCAAACGAATCCCTAAAGATAATACCGGGAATCTCCTTTTCCAAACTCCATATGATCGTTTAACAACATTTCTCGTCCGAATTTGGGACTCTTGATATAAATTTTCTGCTCTTGTGAGTGGATTTAATAGAGGTG
>CM037036.1:2127870-2176279 GCA_020882235.1 Schizaphis graminum | reverse complement strand
AAAGATATAGTACATAGTACATATAGCGATATATTTGTAATATTTAATGAAATAATTTCGATCTCTGATCATTATTGTTTAAGCCTTGGACTTGTACAGATATTCTGATTAAGCTAACGTTTTAAACTAGAACATTTTATTTAAATTTGCGTTTTTGCTCGAGATTCGAAAATGGAAATTCAGACTAATAGATCAAGAGACGTTATTTGTCATGAAGGATTTCAATATATATTTGATAGAATGAGCGCAGACAAAATTACAAAATACTATAGATGTCGTAGGAGAGATATAAATTGTAAAGGCCGAATCCACGTATATAATGGAGAAATTGTATTAAAAGGAAACCATGGTGGTCATGACGAGTCTCCTGTGGATGTAGAGGTAAGTTAAATTATAATCAATATTTAAAGGATAGATCTATTTTATTTTATATATTATGTGCTTGATGAATATGAATCAGCAGTCGGCACTAAATATTCATTATCTATAATTAGTTAAATTTTAACATTTGTGTATTTCTTTTTTCATGTATTATAACAATAATAAAAAAAATGTAAATTGTTATTTTGAAATGAATATAAATTATTTAAAAAAGCAGGTAAGTGGGTATCGCTCTGCTGTATATTAGGGGGTGGGGTGGACCTCAGACTATGGTAGGTTAAATTTGAATGCAATGATAGGTATCATTGTATACGAAAAACGATTCTGAACGAAGATGATTGTCAGTTTAGGATATATTATATTTAAATATTGTCATATATTCTATTTTGAAACAAATAGTATAGTTTTTATATGTTACTATAGTTACTTTATAGTATCTGTTTATTAATAAAAAAAAGTATTTGGCCAACATTCGCATTATGAGCGTATGAAATTTAATTTAAATTTTGACATATTTCGTATAAATTCGAACTTTAAGCATTTATAAAAAAAAATTGTGACTAACGATTTCGGATTTTTTTTTATCACTTTAAGAACAACTTATAAGAAACCTTGTATTAAACTTTCAAGATTTTCTGGCCGGCCAAAAAATTTTTATCGGCATTTGAAGAAAAAAAACTTAGAAAAGTCGAAAATTTCAATTGTCTATAAGTAGCTTAAAAATGGTCAAAATATTTTGAAAATTTAACTGTAAAGAGATAACCATAATATAAACATTTGGTGAAAATTTCAAGTATTTACAATGATTGTTTTTGAGTTACAGCAAAATCAAAATATCGATTTTGTCGAAAAGTGGTTTTTCGTAAAATTGCCATTTTTCTGTCATTTTTTTTTTGTTTTTCTCAATTTTTTTGAAAACTATTTAAAATTTTTTAATTTTGACCCCCCCAAAGTACCAACTAGATTCAATTTCCTATTCAAAGAGGAGCTGAAGTCAAAAATCGGAGCATTATTACTGCTCCAAATGTTGTCGTCAGACATAAAAAAAAAAAAAAACACACATCATTGTAAAAGCAATACATTCATCACTTCGTTCAGAATCTAACATATATATTTTCAATAATAATAATGATTTTTAGAGATTAAAATTGTTTACTGAGAATAAAGATTGTAGGTATAACAAAATATTTTTTCAGCATCAAAAATATCAAAACATTTTAGATTCTGAACGAAGTGATGAATGTATTGCTTTTACAATGATGTGTTTTTTTTTTTTTTTTGTGTCTGACGACAACATTTGGAGCAGTAATAATGTTCCGATTTTTGACTTCAGCCCCTCTTTGAATAGGAAAATTCATCAAGTTGGTATTTGGGGGGGGGGGGGGGTCAAAATTAAAATTTTCAAATAGTTTTCAAAAAAATCGAGAAAAACAAAAAAAAAATGACAGAAAAATGGCAATTTTACGAAAAACCACTTTTCGACAAAATCGATTTTTTGATTTTGCTGTAACTCAAAAACCAATCATTGTAAATACTTGAAATTTTCACCAAATGTCTATATTATGGTTATCTCTTTACAGTTAAATTTTCAAAAAAATTTGACCATTTTTAAGCTACTTATAGACAATTGAAATTTTCGATTTTTTTAAGTTTTTTTTCTTCAAATGCCGATAAAAATTTTTTGGGTGGCCAGAAAATCTTGAAAATTTAATACAAGGTTTCTTATAAGTTGTTCTTAAAGTGATAAAAAAAAAATCCAAAATCGTTAGTCACAATTTTTTTTTATAAGTGCTTAAAGTTCGAATTTATACGAAATATTTCAAAATTTAAATTAAATTTCATACTCTCATTATGCGTATGTTGCCTAATACTTTTTTTATTAATAAACAAATACTATAAAGTAACTATAGTAACATATAAAAACTATACTATTTGTTTCAAAATAGAATATAATATGACAATATTTAAATATAATGTATCCTAAACTGACAAATCATCTTCGTTCAGAATCGTTTTTCGTATACAATGATACCTATCATTGCATTCAAATTTAACCTACCATAGTCCGAGGTCCACCCCACTCCCTAATATACAGCAGAGCGTTACCCACTTACCCGCTTTTTTTTTGTCATCTAACTATAGTTATGTTTTTTACAGTTAAGGGCCGGTTTTTCAATTGACTTTAACTGGCAGTTAGTAGAATTTAACTGCCGGTTAATACTTTGTCCCAGTTAAACTGTTTTTGGAACTCCAGTTAAGCTAACCATCAGGTTTAACCGATAGTTAAACTAACCACTACTATTTCTTCCGATTAACTTTTTAACTGTCAGTTAATTTAATAATTATCATTGATTATTCTTGTGATATAATAATAATTTTACTATTTTACTATTTTAACAAGTGCATTTTATATTATTATTAATACGTTTCACTTCTATTTTTCTTCATAATTTGAATTAAGTTACTAGTTACTAATATACTTACTTACTAACTATGAATTTCGAAAATGAAATACTTTTTTATGATGATGACGTTGAATTTCAAGAATATTTAAATTATCAGCGCAGACCGTATACTGTACGAACTAGGGTCGATCATTTTAGTACTTGGGAATTGGGATGAACTAGATTTTAAAAATCGCTTTAGATTATCTAAAGAAACGGTTCTGATGATATTAAATATGATAGGCCCTAAAATATCATCAAATACAGACAGGTAATGTACATAGTAGTATTTACATTATTCAAAAATTAATCCAAATAAAATACTCGTTGACTTTTTTTTTATGTATCTACAGAAATCATGCCATAACACCTACACAAAAAATATTATTAGCTCTAAGATTTTATGCTACAGGATCTTTTTTAATTAGTGCTGAAGATGTCATGGGTGTAAGTAAATCTGTTGCATGTGTCATAGTACATGATGTAAGTGTAGCCTTGGCAAAACTTCGTCCTCAAATAATTAAAATGCCAGAGAAACGTTTGCTTTATTTAAAATGTCACTTAATTTTTGTTCACTAATGTTTTTCATTTAATTTTGAATTTTATTTAAACTATTTTGCAATTTTAAAATTTTACTATTTCTACGAAAATTTTGTTGTTGAATGATTTCTTTAGCCTTTTGGATTTTACTATAACTTTTTTGTTTGTTAGGAGAAAAAACTGTTAAAATATTTTGTCCACTATTAATTCTTGCACGTTTTTTTTTACTAGAATACAGTAGACGTTTACACCAGAGACAAATATTGCAGTTACTGGAACACAGTATTGTGAGTTAAAACTATACATATATTTCATTATTCTAATTTTATCAACTGCTTAATAATTTACCTATCATCTTTAATTACACTTGAACACTGTATGTGTCTTCATTGACCACATGATTCAATGTATTGAGGACCATATGAAGCCCTTATATATTGATTTTCAATAGAAGAAAAAGCTCCTTGACGACATTTAATTTTATCAAATTCATTAAAAAGTAACTGAAATTCTATTAGGTTTTTTTGTTGAATGTTTTTTTACCCAATTTCATGGGGTGTTACAATTTTATTATTAATAAGTAAAATTATTTTAGAATCTAAAATATATTACATTTAAATATAATTAATTATTTAATACTGTTCTTTTATAATACTAATACTGATATAATAAACAGTAATATACCATTTTTAATGATGAGTTGCTTTTCAATATATCCAGAATAATTGCTTTTGAAAGAACTCAGAGTGTGGAAAGCAATAACAATTGGAGCTATTTCATTACTACGAAACCAGTTATTTGGTACATCTATCATTTGTCTGTTGTTTAAAACCAATTGGTATAATGAAGTTGAAGGGTTTAATGTGTCAATCTGCTTAAACAATAAAGTAATATTGAACAATGAACTATTTAAATCTATTTTAATTTGTAATCTGTTTTTGAAATGTACCTTTCTTTTTTTAGGTTCTGGCAGAATCAATGCATTACTAGGTATACATGGTTCAATAAATGTCTGTACACAGTTAGAGACGTTACTAAAATCAATTTGTTTATAAATATTTAAATTTGGGGTGAGACTTGGTGGTAATACCACATTTTCATAACAAATATTAATATTATCATGTTTAATGTTTATTGGGATCGCACCCTTTTTAAGTTGCAATCTCTTTGAACACACCTACCAAAATGTAGAAAAGATTAATTATACAAAAACTTAACATTATTTAAAAAAATATATTTACAGTATATTTACTGGATCCTTGACCTGAGTCCCAAGTACTAACAATATCACTTTCATAGAAATGTTTTGCACAGACCCTATGACTTTTTTTAAGTTGCATCCCTAATGCTTCTTCCCACAGTAATTTAATCTCTGCATTTTTGGAGACTCCAAAAAGAGATTTTAATGCCTCGTGAGGCACATGTACACAACAATAACTTGGAATTTTTAAATTAATATAAAAAAAAGTATGAAAATTTTATAATTAATTCACAATAACCACAATTATTATAATATCATGGTTAATAAAATTGGCGCGAATTAACATATCCTTTATCTCTTTTTATGTGTATGACTATTAATTGCTATATTCTGTAGTATGTTAACAGTCATACAGAATAGAATTCTATATAATAATATTTTCTATTCTGTAGTATGGCTTAATAGTAAATAGTAAAATTCCGTCTGAAATTATTGTTTTTGGCGCCAACATTTAGTGATAGGCCATGTGGCACTGGAAGCGCTAGTATTCAGTGAGTAAAAACATTTATTTGATAAGAAACTTTTCCGCCGTAATATACCGTGGGATTGTATGAATCTTCGCTCAACCATTCTATCTTAAACCGTGGTCTACTATTCAGGGGCTACTATTCTATTCTACTATTCTGGCTATTTTTGGTCCAAGGAGCAAAATTAATTAGGGGCCAGTTTATTTTTTTTAAATTTATTTGAAGTGTTCTATATTACAATAAGAAGAGTTAAATTTAAGAAAAATCTAACCTGACATTGGTAATCGTGGCTTGGAACATAAAAAATAATGGGGGCCTTGAGTGTTACTTGGTTAAAACCACTCTGGGCCAGTCATCCCCTGCTAATATTTATTGTTAAAATATCCAATATTTAGAAAGTGACAATCGTCAGCACAGGCATCATAAAATGAATAATTTTTAAAAATAAATTATAATATAAACTTATAATTTATTTTGAAATATGCGTTCATTTTCATAGTAACATAATTTGTTAATAATTAACACTTTTTTCTCAATTTAAAATTATCATGTTTAATATGCTTGTGGTCTTGAAATATTTTGTTGTATTATCCATGTGTGCCAGTGTCACATTGTCACAAGTTTAATGATGCTTTCTAAAAGTGTAAAATATTAATGTATGCTGTAATATTTATAGTTGATTTTAAAATTAAAATCTGTATTTTTCAGGCGCAAGTCATACGGGTTTTTCTTCACGTTTTCCATTCTGTTTTTTCTGGTTTTTTCTTCGTGCTTTCAATTCGGTTTATTCCTCGTGCTTTCACACTTTTGTGTTCTGCTGTTATTCTACAAAGTGTTAATTCTAAACATTAATTGTTAGAAATATAATATATATATTATTCAGTTTTTATTGTTAATTTTTTAACTGTGTTTTATTTTTAATAGTTTATTTTTATTAAATTCCTTTTTTAATATCGTTTTTTATTTTTAGTGTTAGTTTTAGTTGTAAAATATAAAAGCGTCTATGAATTACTATTCAGGCAGCTAAAAGTGTCGACGAATTACTATTCAGACAACTAAAAGTGTCGACGAATTACTATTCAGGCAATTAAAAGTGTCAACGAATTATTATTCAGGCAGTTAAAAGTGTTGACGAATTTCTATTCAGACACGGTAGGTAAACAATTTATAAGCTTAAAAATGAGTTTAAAAAATAAATTGAATGAGGTAGCTTATTATATTAATACTGAATATCCAGAATTAAATTTTGAGAATGTCTCAGTTTCTGACAGTTGTATAAATAATATTTGCAATATCATCTTTAAGAAAGATACTGATCACAATTTGAAAAAATCAATAGTAAATGCTATTAAAAAAAATACTTCATCTCTTCGTTAGTGTATTGAAACAATGAACACTGATGATATAGCTAATACATCAGAAATGAATAATAGTACAATAATAAAATGTATTGCACATTGTAATTATACGTCAGATGATTTTGTGAATTACAATCACAAAATTTTATCTGACATATGTAGACACTTCAAAGTCACCGTAAATCATGTTAATAGACAATGCCCTCATGTCTACCAATGGATAACACAGACAATAATGATTCAATTAAATTTAATTTTAAAGAAAATTCTGGTAATGATTACAATACTTTTGAAAATTGCATTTCTATTTCTGTACACACAGAGTCTGAACTTCTACAAAGTGACAATATTACATTAGAATACACGAATGCATCGCCAGAAATTGATTTCATTATGACCAAAAGAGATCCACTAATACCTAGTAGTACTCCAATTCTACCAGAAACCTAACCTAACCAGAAATAAATATGTATTTTATTTTGAAGGTAAACCATATGAACAATTATTGAGCTTGGAAGCAGCTACTTATGCGACCGGAAAAGGAATGTTCGATACTTTTTGTCGTATAACTGATAACTACCAAATTAATTGAAAAAAAGACCTTTGTACGCAATCATATGATGGAGCTGCTTCAATGCAAGGGGAGTATTCTGATTTGAGAACATTTATCCAAAATGAAAACCCACGAGCAGTATATGTCTGGTGTTTTGCTCATATAATGAATTTAGTAATAGTTGACACATTAGACTATACTACAGATATAAGAAATTTTTTTGGAGAATTACAAGGCTTAGTAAGTTACATTAGGGCTAGAAAACGTACAGCAACATTTTATGAATGTCAAAAGAATTTAAATGTGGGACCAAAATCTAAGGATCGAATTCGGAAAATAAAAAATTGTCTGATACTAGATGGTCGTCACATGACCGCATTATTTCTGTAATTCATGATAAATTTGACGCATTAATTGATACTTTAAATATACTATCCAACTCAACAGATAGAGGAACATCTTCATATGCACACATATTCTTACAAACAATTTCATCATTTAGTTTTGTATTGGTTTTAAAGTTAGTAGGCAGAATATTTGCAATTACAACTCCGACATCATGTTACTTGCAAACCAAAAACATTGATTTTATTCAAGCTTATCAACTAATAGACAATGCTAAACAACAATTAGATGCACTACGTACAGATGAAAAATTCAATGATCTAGTTGAAGACTCTAAACAATTTTCTATTGATCATAATTTACCAGAATCTAATTTTAAGGAGTCCCGTGTACGTAGAACAAAGAAAATTGATGAAGTAGTTATTTCAGCATCACAAAGGTATAATTATTAAAACAGTTATAAATACATTTAATGATTTCACTATTTTAATTTAGATTCAAAATCAACACTTATTTCAAAGCATTAGATCAAATCATATAATCCAGTGGTATTCAAACTGTGCGTCGCGGCTCCCAGGGGCGTCGCGGGAGTTGTCGAAGGGAGCCACGTCATATAATTGAAAACCAATAAATATTTTTTCGAAAAACGTATTATTATTATCATTGAGGCACACCGGTTGGGAAACGTTGAATTGTCTACAATAATCATTCGCTAAATATATAGCTTTAATTTTTCGCGTAGGTGTCATTGTTTCCATAATGTTATTACATTCATATAAACATTGATTTTTTTGTTATTTAAAATTTGGGAGCCGTCAACATTTTGTAAAGACTCAAAGGAGCCTTGGCATGAAAAAGTTTGAATACCTCTGATATAATCAATTACCAACAGATATAATGGAGCCCGAGAAATTTTTAAGGATTTATCACTTCTCTCAACAAATCGACTAAAAGAAATTTCTAAATCCCCAAATGTAATGCCTATAGACTCATTTCTTTATTTATCACCATGGATACCAGACATAAATGAAAAAATAACTAAAAAATGAGTATATTATATTCAGCAAAAATATCACAGAACTTATAAGTTGTATAACACTACCAAATAACTTCATTCTAATGAAACTGAAACATCAGAAAATATATTGGGTATGGACTTAGAAGATGAATCATCGATTGAAGATGGTAAAAATGATGGACCAACTGCATTGGAAATAATGCATCTTCTTTCTACTCATGAATTGAAGTCAGCATTTCCCAATTTGTTTTTAGCTTATCAAGGATTATGTACTATGCCCGCATCATCAGCTTCACCTGAAAGAAGCTTTTCAAATGTATATTGTTACAAAAATAATTTTATTCTAACAATAAAAATACCTTATTGCAATATTTTTGTATCATTTGTAATATAATTTTAATATTTCAGGTCAAGCTCATTAAAACACGACTACGTTCAACAATGGGGCAATCTAGATTGGAAAGTTTATTGATTCTTTCCTGTGAGAGAGATAAGGAAATAAACATTGAAGATGTAATTAATACATTTTGAAATACATCAAGTCTTCTTAAAAAATGTTTAATGTATTCCTAGGTTGGACTTTATGTAGAATTTGTAAATTATTTTTTGGTGGATCATAATGGTTTCATTTATATTATATTTGAACACTTTACTATTTTTCTTCGTATAATTATGTAAGTAATAATAATTATATATTATGCACTTACTATTTTTTTCCTATAAATAAATACAATGATGTTTTACAGTGGTGGTCCAGGAGATCTGGACCCACTTCACAGGTCCCGAATTTAGGCTGTGATATATTATTCGCTCGATTAGTTAAGGACAGTATGTTTATAAAATAATAATAAAAGGGCATAAACTGAATAAATATAATATATTCCATTCCAAAATATAAAACTATATTGTTGTGCCTAGAGGTGTAAGCGAAACTTTAAATATGATATTTTAATAAAAATATGGGGGTGGGTAGGTATAGATCAAATGGACATATTGCTGTCCCATTCATAAAAATAGTTTGCGCCGCCACTGCATAGTTTTTCTAATTGAATGTAAAAATGTTTGTTAAAATATTTGTCATAACAAGTTATATTTAAAATTGGATAGTGATCTAAATCTAATTTATAGCGAGGAATTATAATAACCTTTATTATTAGACTCGTTCTTGTACCTATTATTCTCTCTTTCTGCGTCATATTCTACGTCCTCCGCTTTCGCCAACTGTTTAGCTACTTCCAATGTTTTAGGATTTCGCGCCTTTACAATGGTTCTTATAGGACTTATTAATCCTTTTATAAAAATATTTAGTGTTTGTTCCTTCAAAGTTTCGTGAATTATTTTTGCTTCTGCCTCCTCTTTATTAAGTGTACATGCTGTACATAACTTATAATATATTTTTTCTACTATATGACAGTAGTCATTCACGTCCTCATCATTACGCATTTTTATGGAATTTAACTGTATTTATAAACTCGAAGCTGTGGTCGTATTCTCAAAAGCATCCGTTAAATAACTCTAAAAGTATATCCACTTAGTTACGTTTTTGTATTTTATCATTTCTAATGCTCTACCAGACAACCTAGTTATTATGTACTTAACTAAAGTTGGTGTACATTTTTCCTCCACTAAATTTACTGTCATGTCGCATGCATTTATGAACGGGTAAATATCATCCTCACCTGTACACATAGGTATAAGCTTAAATGCTTCCTCTAATTTTATGTTTACCATTTTCTTAATACGTGGTTTTCTTTCAAATTTTAACTCTGTGTGCTCAAAACTGTCCGTAACCTTGCTACGTGTAACTTTCTTTTGATCTACACTTAAACTTCTCGTTAAGTTATGTTTTATATCCGCACTCTGGCGTTCACTTGGGCTTCTAGAAAGACCTGGGCGTTTACTAGGGCTTTCAATAGGGCTAGAGCGTTTAATAGAGCTTTCAATAGGGCTAGGGCTTTTACTAAGGCTTCCCAAATCAATTAACTGTTGTGTTTTATTCAACACTTCTAAACTGGAGTCTAAAGACGTCTTTTTCGATAGATTAGCTACTTCCAAAGGGCATCTCCTTTGTGTTCTCCATAAATTTCCTTCACACTCATTTGATACGATTTACGAAAATTAACAATAATAATATTACTCAATAATATCTCTTTTAATAATCTCAATATTTTCAACAATATGCCCTCAAAAATAATATAATAATTCAATAAATCAACATGCCCTCAATAATAATATAATATAACTAGGGCTAGGGACTTCATGCCCTAAAAAACTTTAAAATATGCATGCATTTATGCCCTTAAAAATTTTCATATATGCTATTAAAATATGTAAAAATGCTAAAATATGCTCTAAAAATTTTTTATTTTTCGTAAAAAAACGCAAAGAAATTACAAATTTATAAAGGTACACTTATATTTTCATTTCTTCTTTATGCTTGCCTTTAAAAAAAAAAAAAAATTATATTTATTTTTATCTATTTTTTCCAATTTCTAGAAAATTCATATTAAATGTTGTATAGTACCTAAGTATGTATAAAATATTATTTCCTGTTCCTGCCGAGTATTGTTTTAATTTTAATAAAATATGTAAAATATGCTCTTAAAATAGAAATATAGCAAAATATGCTCTTATAGGGAAAAAACCGCTGAATATGCAAGATATGCAAAATAAAAATGATTTTTTTAAACTCCTAGTACAATGAAACACATTTTTATATCACTTAGCTATGTTTAGAATGATTATTGAAAAATATGCAAACTCCTATAAGTCCCTAGCTCTAAATATAACTCAACTTCCGTTTGTTCCACTTGAATTTCAGTAGTTTTATGAACAATTATTTTAACATAATTTTCTTGTACTATTTTATTTTTAAGCATATTTTATCATGTTAATTTTTGCTGTTTTTAATATTTTTTTATTTTGTTGGAATTTATTCAAATTTAACTGAGAAAAAGTTATCATTTTTTGTTTTTTATTAATATTATTTTAATATTGTTTTATTTTTAAAACTTATATTTTAAGTTTTTAAAAATAAATTAATTTTCTATTAACTGAAGATAAAGTGTTATTTAAGTTTTATAAAATTATTTATATTGTTATTATTTAAAAAAATATAATTTAAAAGATAATGGATTCATAATATAAGGTTTTGTTGTTGTAACACCCAATGATAAATAATTTTTTAGGTAGTACTTACTACATAGATAAAGGTGTTATGTACTTCTTTTTTAACTTACAAACTATAAAAGTTTTAAAAATTTACAAACTAAAATTATACTTCCTGAAAAGTTTAGAAAATGTCAATTAACACCTTTATCTACTCACCCCTTCAACTATTATTAAATAGAATAATGATGATGCATTTGAAGAAAGTGTTATTTTGGGCACACTATCCCAACAACCAGCAGAAAATGATCAGATACCACTGACAAATACAAATAAAAGAAAAGCAAGAGTTAGTATTAAAGATGATACCAAAAAGTTTGGAAAATGTCAAAATGGAAAAAAAAATAATGGTATAGAGTACACTACTTATAAAAAAAAACTATCAAAGCTCGAAAATCTAAACCTCTTGGTAATTGTAGAAAAGATTGCAAGTCTAATATGGAAGACGATTTGCGTGAAAAATTATTTCAACATTATTGGTCAATGGGAAATTATAATTAACGAAGAGCTTATACAGTGAAACCTCTGAATAGTGGACACTCTCAGTCGCCGAAATTTTGTCCGCTATTTAGAGGAAAACATTTTATTTAACAAATAAATAAATTCAATATTTTTTTTTTTTTTTATTGATCTATTTTTTTACAACCCGGCATCATAGGCCATTAGTTACAGTTTTTTTTTTCTGAAGATACGTTTGTTACATGATTATATTTACATTTTATTTGGTTTATTAAATTAATTGATTTTAAAAAATTAAGTATTTTCCTGTTTTGATCGGGATCCGGACCGAGTAGTGCATCAAGTGTTTCCGTAATGTTGAAGTTAATTTAAATATTATCATATATTCTATTTTGAAACAAATTCAAACATTTAAGTAAAAGTTTCAAGATCTAACGTTTAGTAATTTTTTAAAAATAACAAAAATCGAAAATTATTTATTAGTAAAACGTTATTTTACACGTGTATTTTTGATTTCAAATTAATATTAAAACTTTAAACACTCGTAAAATTTTTTAAATTGAATAATTCTCAATTTTTTTTATAATTATTCTAAGCTTAACTTATGGACAGCATAGTATTAAATTTTAAATTCTTAGCTTTTGATAGTAAAATATTTATAAATTTTTAACTACCAAATAGTGAAAAATATTCATGATTTTGACGATTTTTTGTTAATATTTGAACTTCAAATGCTAATAAAAAAAAATTGTGCCTATGTATTTTTATAATTTTCGAATGAGAGTTAGAACAAGTTATGTGGACCCTTCAATTAAATTTTCAAGTAATTTGTCCCAGCTAAATTTTTTTTGTCAACATTTATAAAAAAAAAATGAAAATTTCAATTGTCTATAAATATCTCAAAAAAAGTCAAAATATTTTGAAAATCAAATCACGTAAATAAAATGGCAATCTAAATAACTGGTAAAATTTTCAAGTATTTACGACTTAAACTGTTTGAATAACAACAAATATCAAAAATCGTTTGAGGCTAAACCGTTATTTAACGCGGTTTTGTAAAAATTTAAATTTCAAACACTCCTAAAAAAATTTTGTCTGAATCCGGTAGTTTTTTTTACAGATATTTGAAGAAAAATTTATGGAGAACCTTGTACCAAATTTTCAAAACTTAGTTATAAAAGAAAAATATTTTACGATTTTTCAACAACAAAATTACTTGCAAATTTTCGCAATTTTGACATATTTCGTATAAATTCGAACTTTAAGCACTTATAAAAAAAAATTGTGACTAACGATTTCGGATTTTTTTTTATTACATTAAGAACAACTCATAAGAAACCTTGTATTAAATTTTCAAGATTTTCTAGCCGGCCAAAAAATTGTTATCGTTATTTAAAAAAAATAATAAAAAAAATTAAAAATTTCAATTGTCTATAAATAACTCAAAAAAATTCAAAAAACTTTGAAAATTTAACGGTGAATATAGAACACTATCATAAACATTTGGTGAAAATTTCAAGTATTTACAATGATTAGTTTTTGAATTACAACTATATAAAAAAATCGATTTTGTCGAAAACCGGTTTTGCGTAAAAATTCCCGTTTTTCTGTCATTTTTTTTTTGTTTTTCTCGATTTTTTTGAAAATTGTTGGAAAATGTTTACTTTTCACCTTTATAATGCACCAAGGATATCCACTTTGCCATCGGAAACCACCCCCAAATTTTGAAATTGAAGCATTATTTCGACTAGTTATGCTGTACACAGACATAAAAAAAAACACATCATTGTAAAATCAATACATTCATCACTCCGTTCAGAATCTAATAACATAACATGAATAATATAACAAAGTATAAAATATAAATTAAACTATACAATGAATACAAAAAGTAAAATTATGAAAGGAACAGCGGATCCTCATTGGCTAATTTCATTATTCTCGTAATAGGTTCATTTTTTAGATAGTTTGTGGTGCAGAAGGGTATTAAGAAAGGATGATTATAATAAATTAATTAATATTAATTAAAATGGTCAAGATATAAAGAATCTTTGACTAATATTTGTGAATTTTTTTTATTTTTTTTATTTCATCAAATTACTGAGATATAAATGTCACGAAAAAGGTTAAAAAATACATACAAATCTGTTAGATAAATATTTATATGCAAAAGTATTTTAAAATCTTTTTTTTTGTACTAAAATATGTAAATAAATCAAATAAAATTATCTTTTTGAAAGAAGTAATTGCTTGGTTTGATTTTTCAATACAGGTACTTGAACTTCATTAATTGAATTGTTTGTCATTATAGTTGTTTCCCTAAAACTACGTTTGGATGTTGATGTTGATGCATCTCCTAAATAAAATACAAAATTGAAATTGAATTAAAATATCAACTAAAAGTAACCTTGTTGAAATCGCAAATCTAAATCTTTGTCCAATTCAAATTTAGACTTATCTGCGTCAAGTTTTGACTGATGTTTACGGCGCAAATGTTCGTGCAGATTTGATGTATCGTGACCATGTTTGTACACAGTATGACATAAATTACACTTAGCTTCGTCAGGTTTATTTATATTTTTAGTGAAATAGCATCACACGTTTGATGAATTTTTTTTACTCAACATTTTATACGAGTTTATGTATAACAGTTTAAACTCAATAGCCTATAGTCTATACCGCGTATAACTGTCGAATGATAACTAACTAGTAACTACTAAGGTACTTTGGGTATTAAATATTTATCTAAATAAAACCAATGCAGAACAATAGACCTTACATTTTCTTAAAATTGCCCATTTGTAAAAACCTAGCGGCTAGCACAATAATGGTCTCCTATGTAATCCTTTGTAGTGTGTGCGACGTGCGCCGTGCCCGTGCGTGTCATTATCGTTATTTTTGTTTTTACTAGTTTTAAATAGAATTACGACTATAATTTAAATTTCTTAGAATTATCGATTTATCAGTTATTTTAGTTGAATAATTAGTCGACTAATTTCATTTATTCATATTAGTTGGTTGAAAAATTAGTCGACTAATTATTCGACTAATTTCTATGATTTGTATATAGCTGGTCGTGCAAATTATTAGTCGAATAATAGTCGGTAGTACGTGATGAAAACCGACTAACAGTCGGTAGTATCAAATAGTCGTTTCTGCCCATCACTATTTATTATTGTAGGATTCGGATTTTGATTTACAACTCCTACTGTTTCGGTATTTTCAGTACTTTCATTCATGTTTCTAACGGGTGTAAGTGAAATAGAATTACTCGCTGGTGTCATTGATTTATCAATAAGTAATTGATCGTTATGTCTTTTCCAAATAGTTCCATCATCGAGTTCTACATCATGCGTATTGCAACTAATGGATTTAATAATTTTACCTTTTTGCCATTTATTGTTATTATTCCTATAATCTCTAGCTAAGACATAATCGCCTGTATTAAATGATACGGTCCTATTACCACCATTGTTTATTTGTGATATTTGTCGTTCGATAACCACTTCACTTGTATTCGGCATTAATGCGTCAAATTGTAAACGTGTTGATCGACCTAACATTAGCTGAGCTGGCGTTTCTCGTGTTGTAGAGTGCGGTGTGTTACGATACATTAAAAGAAATTTATTTAATTGGGATTGTGCAGTCGAACATTTTTTAAAGAAATTTTTTATTGTTTTGACTGCTGATTCCGCACAACCGTTTGATTCTGGGTGAAATGGTGCGCCTGTCATGTGTCTTATGCCTAGATTTTTGCAAAATACTTGAAATTCAAAACCTGCGAAACATTTTGCGCCGTCTGATGTAATTGTTTTCGGAATGCCAAATCGTGCTATAGTTTCTGAAAATTTTTGAATAACGATGTGCGCTGTCATAGAATTTACTTGAAATACTTCCAACCATTTTGTGGTTGCGTCAACAATTATAAAAAAATATTTATTTTGAAATGGTCCAAGAAAATCACAATGTACTCTAGTCCACGGTTTTTCTGGCCATTTCCACGGTGATATAATAGATTTTGGTGGATTTTGCCTAACATTAAGACAATTGTCGCAATTTTGCGTGATATTTTCGATTTCTTTATCCATTCCTGGCCACCAAAAATATGATCTCGCTAAACTTTTCATACTGGAAGAACCCATATGACATGAATGAAGTTCGCTAAGTATATTATTTCGATATTTAGCTGGTATAATAACACGGTAACCCCACAATAGGCATCCCTGTTCCACTGAAATTTGAGTTTTTCGTAAATTATACGATTTAAGTTCTAAAATGTTAGAAAAATCACTATCCCATTCTCCTGTTTTGACTGCGTTTAATACTTTGGCAAGAATCGTGTCTCTACTTGTTTCAATTTTTATTTTAGACCAGTCTAATGTAAAGGGTAATTTTTCGTGAATAAAATTGAGACTAATACATTCTTCATCATGATTTTCAATTTTTGATTTTGAACTTTTCATCCGTGATAAAAAATCGGCTGTATTATCTTCGGATTTCACATATTTTATTTCGAAATCAAATGATGATAAAACATAGGCCCACCGTTGTAACCGATTAGCTGCGTAAATTGGGATACCTTTCTTATCACCAAAAATATGTATTAACGGTTTATGGTCGGTTTCTAATAGAAAATGTCTACCATATAAATAGTCATAAAATTTCGTAACCCCGTATATAATTGCCAAGGCTTCTTTTTCAATTTGTGGAAATTTACACTCAGAATTAGATAGAACCCTTGATGCGTAGGCTATAGGTTTTTCAGTACGATCTGGGTGTACATGCGAGAGTACTGCGCCTAGTGCATAGGATGATGAGTCTACTACGAGTTTAACTGGAATATTATGATCATAATGTGCTAATACGGGTTTCGAGATTAAAATTTGTTTAACTTTGTTGAATGCTTGGTCACATTCTGATGTCCAATTCCATTCAGTGCCGTTACGTAAAAGCATGTACAATGGTTTTAAAATATTAGCAGCGTTTGGAATAAATTTTATATAGTACGTAACTAAACCTAAAAATGATTTTAGCAATGTTTTATTTTCTGGGACCATAGCATTTTTAATAACATCTGTGTGTTTTGTTAGTGTGTGTAAACCATTTTCATCTAACCTGTGACCTAAATATTCAATTGACTTTTGTATAAATTTGCATTTATTCAACTTCACTCTTAAACCAACATTTGACAATACATTTAGTAATTTTTCTAAACGAGAATTGTGTTCTGTGATAGTGGAACCTGCAACAATAATGTCATCTTGAAATATACCAATGCCCTCAAGACCTGCTGTAGAAGTTTCCATAGCTTTTTGGAACTCCCCTGCCGACGATTTTATTCCAAAAGGGTTGTGAACCGGTATCAATTTCGAAGTTTACATTGTTTTTTTCTACAACTAAATTTACTGTAAATGGTTTCACAGCTTTGTTTTGAGAATTTTGATCAATTATAGAAAAAAAAGTATTTGAAAGATCATAATTAACTGTTTCGTCATCATCATCGTTATCATATAAAAATTTATTTTGTGTTTTATTATTTTTCATTTCCTTCTTACCCTTTTTACATACAGTAGACAAATGACCCTTTTCACCGCAATTGTTGCATTTGTAGTCCTTGTATCTGCAGTCTTTTTGGAAATGATTGGAACGGCCACAAATCTCACATTTGATTTTTGATTCTTTGTGTGTGTTGAAACCCTGCTTGGCTTGATTATGTCCATTATTTTTCTTTTGGTACTTCAAGTCTGCGTATTCTTCTTTTTTCCAGCCACTTTTGTCATTTATTGCAGCTTCTTTAGCTGTCGCAATTTCAATTAGATTTGAATATGTAACTCCAACTTTTGAGGCATCTTCTTCTAACAGACGATCTTGAATTGGTCCTGAACCCATACCGACAACGAATATGTCTCGAATAACCGTTGATAGTTCTGACGAAAAACCACATTTTGAAGCAAGATTTTTGACACGTGCACCCCATTGGCACACTGATTCATCCTGTCTTTGTTTAGCTTGATAAAATGTATACTTAGCCGCGAAATACGATTTTATTGGTTTGAAATATTTGTTCAAACTTTTCATTAGAGTGTCATACTCTATATCGTTAGGCGTGCTAGGAACACATAGACTAAAAAGTACTTTGTGAATTTCTTCACTAACGGATGATAATAATATTGCTCTTTTTTGAATATTATTTTCGATTGCATTTGCCAAAAAAAAATTTGTCAATTTTGATTCAAAAATTGTAATTATCCATACCTGTTTCAAAGGTTCCAGGTGACCCTATAACTTGATTGAAGTTCACTATGGATTCTGTCTTAGGAGTCGCCATTTTGTATTAGTATGAATACAACACTTGCAACTTTTAATACACTAGTGATTACGATTGAATTAATATTTTCTTCGTCGCCAATTTGTTGTGTATTATTATTATGAATAACAACATAAACGTGTTTTGTAGACCTTTATTATTAACAGCATAAATCGTAATGCTTTACATTGTAATTTTACATAATAATAATCGATGGACAGTACCCATCGATCGTAATATGATACTGCTGATTATATATAATATATAAATATTAAATACTATACGTGTAATATAATGTAATATAAATGCTGAATATGCAACAAAAATCAAGTTACTATAATAGTATGAACAATACATTCTGGTAATGTATAAACTATATAAAAATAACTTTATAAATCATTGGAATCAATAAATTAATATTAACTCTTGAAATTATGTTATTTGTGCAGCTAATATTAATACATTTTTTTGTTTTTGTGAATTTTAATCATCTTAATTTATTGGACAGATAAAATCAAAATCAAGTTGTAAGTCTAGTATGAACAATTCAACAATAAATAGTTTATAAATAACAAGATACGTAAATAAAAGTTGTGATTTTCTAATTAAATTGTGTTTTTTGTGATTTCATTAATTTGTTGTTATTATTATTTCAATATTTTTACATCAATTACACTTTAAGTGGTTAGTACTATTTTTTTTTTTTTTTTTAGAGCACTACTTCTGAGCCTATTAAAGATATTTTAAATAGAGCATTAAAGTCCCGTAATAGTAAATATTCACCGTCTATTCGAAGTTTTGCCCTGACATTGCAATTTTACTCTTCAAAGGCATATATGTTTGTCAGGAAAACTTTTAAAAATTTATTACCCCATCCAACAACTTTAAAAACTTGGTATTCAGTAGTTGGTGGTGACCCTGGATTTACAAAAGAAGCTTTTGAAGCTATTAAACTACGTGTAAAACAATCTCCTCAAACAGTAATATGCAACATTTGTATTGATGAAATGTCAATAAGAAAACAAATATCCTATTTAAACGGTAAATTTTATGGACGGGTGGACTTGGGTACAAATGCTGGGGAAGACAATGATGATTTTGATAATGCACAAGAAGCAACAAATGCTTTGATTTTCCTTGCAGTTTGCGTTAACGGTCATTGGAAAGTACCTCTAGGCTATTTTTTGATACATAGCTTATGTGGGAGTGAAAGAGCCAATCTCCTGACTAAGTGTTTTGAGCTTTTGCAAGAAACTGGTGTAATCTGCCATTCCATAACATTTGATGGCGCTCCCAGCAATTTATCTATGTGCACTTCACTAGGATCAAATTTTGATTATTATTCTGAAAACTTTAAGCCATGGTTTAATAATCCATCCACTCCATTACAATTTAATCCTATTTATGTATTTTGGGATGCATCTCATATGCTAAAACTTGTAAGAAATACTTTAGGAGATAAACAAACAATACAAAATGATAAAGGAAAAATAATAAAATGGAATCATATTGTTAAATTACAAGAATTACAGGAGTCTAAAGGTCTACATGCGGCCAATAAATTAAAAAAACCACATATACGCTATTTTGAAAACAAAATGAATGTGCGCCTAGCAGCACAGACATTAAGTCAAAGTGTAAGTAGTAGTTTGTTGTTTTGCGAAGAGCTTAAATTATTATCAGAAGTTGAACCAACAGCAGAATTTTGTAAAATTATAAATAATGTATTTGATTTATTAAATTGTCGTAACAAATTAGGAAAAGGAAATTACTACCGTCCAGTGAATGAAGAAAATAAACAATATATATCAGAGTTTTTAATTTATTTTAAAGAATATATTGAACACCTTGCATATGTCAACAACACTAACAATACAAATAATGAGTATTTATTGAAAAGCGAGCGTAAAACTGGATTTTTAGGGCTAATTATATGCTTAACAAATCTTTTAAAATTATATGAAATTCTAAAACCTTATGGTATTTTATACTTACTTTCATATAAACTTAGCCAGGATCATTTGGAAGTGTTTTTCAGTGCGATGAGAAGCCGTGGTGGATTTAATAATAACCCAAATGCCATTCAATTTCGATCGGCATATAAAAGGTTACTTGTACGTCACGAAATAAATGGTTCAGAATTTGGAAACTGCACTCTTTTGGACAGCTCTACCATTCTATATGTGAGTGCAAATAAGAGGACTGATGCTGGTGCAATTTTTAATTTTAACGATAATGATGAATCCCGATATTTTGATGAGTTCGACTACGAGTACCAAAGACCTTCTTTAGAAGATTATGTAGTAGATGTTGTTAAATATACCAGTGGCTTTATAGTCCGTAAAATAAAAAGACAAAAAAATATTTGTACAATCTGTGAATCCCAATTAGTTAATGAAAACAATGAATCCATATCATTATTGCTAAAAATAAAAAATAAAGGAAGATTAATTAACACATCTGCAGATGTACAAAAAATATGTTTAGCTACAGAACATGTTATTAGAATGAATAATCATCTAATTCTTACCAAAAAAAATATAAGTCAATATTTATGTATTAAATCCATGAATGAAGTTTGTTTTGAAACATCTATCTTTAATAGTGACATAATGAAAAATTATATACTAGACCAAGATGTTTTCAATTGTCATAGATCACAATTAATACATTTAATAATTCGCCATTATATCACAATCAGACTGCATCATTTTGCTAAAATGCATACTTTATCAATCACCAAAAAAAATATTCGAAGGAACATGACAAAGTTAATTTTATTCAAAAATCAGTAAACAAAAATTTTATAGGTTTGATATTGTATTTAGTATTGTATTAATTGTGTTATTAGAATTTTTATTTTTATGTAATTAAGAAATTTGATTATTATTATTATTTATTAAAATGTGGAATAACTTTTGTTGACTAATTTTATTATTGTTTACTATTGTAAAATGAAAAGTATTGTTAATTATAATTTTCACTATGCAATATGCATGAATATTAAAAATTATTATTAAAAACAATAAAAACGTGTTATTACTTATCAGTTGGCATTGTTGATACTGATTTCTAGACTTCGGGCATGCACATTAGCGTCGTGTACCGTGAAATTTTAAAGATAGTGGGGATGATGTTGGACACAAATCGGTGCTAGAGCAATTATACGCATGACTACATCCATAGTATATGATCTAAGGTGAAGCGTATGTGCTGAGACAGCGATAAGATGATTATATAACACCGCCGTACGCGCAGGTACGACAGTTCCGTTGTCGCTGAGTGAATCGGCGAGGACGTAGGTACTCGGGTTGCGCGTGCGAAACGTCAATCTTAGTATTTTTTATTTGTGTTTGTATTTTTTAATATAATAAAAGTGTTTCCGACCTGAAAACCCGAGTTGAATATTATTTCAAAGTCTTTCTTCGTTCTTACCTTTAATATTGGAACAGTGCTCAGACCCACACACCTTAATAGTCAATGAGGTTTTATTACAAAACCGAATAGTGCTCCGGTTGTGGCGTCCTAATAGTCATTCCAATTTAGGAAACGAACGGAGAACGACTAAAACGTACACCATCGTACCTCAAAGGTTAACAGTGCTAATCTGAATTTATTCTAGAGAAAGTCATTAACCTAGAGTGTGCGAGGGTAAAGTATACAGTTGGTTTTACCGCGTATTATTTAATACGGGTGATACCGCAGTATTTAACATTCAAAAACTTGCTTTGACTTAAAATATTTTACGAACAAAACAGCATCCGCCTAACGATTAAAAAGGTAATAACATTGCTTTAAAAAACTTTTACTTTGCACAATTTTTTTATTTTAAATATAAACAAATACAATAAATTAATGGATAAGATTTACTTCCATGTAAACAATTTGTTTTACTGTGAAATACTGATTAATTAATAATACCATTGTCATTGTACATGCGTTGTACACTCAATAGTCAATTCATATAATATTTGATCTATGCGCCGACATTGTCTGCGATCCGACGCAGTCGGATTGCCTACCTGGTAGGTATAGTTGCATTGAATTTATTTTTACAAGTGATTACCGATTATTCAACGCTCAAACGACAACATTCGACTGAAACATTATTTCTTATTTTCGACGCCAGAACATTAGACAATCCGCCGTAGGCGGATTCCCCAGCCAGGTATCTATTCCCACTCAGCAAAATAACGTTCTCAAAATATTTTGAAAACATTTTCATAGATAATATTAATATTTTCAGAAAATTTTCAAATATTTTCAAAATATTGTCACATCACTTATTGGCAGCAAAACAAATATTGTCATAATATTTAATAACAATATTTTGAAAATTTTTCTCATATAATATTTTATAATATTTAAAATATATATTTTGAAAATATTTCTCACATAATATTTCACAATATTTAAAATAAGTATTTTGAAAATATTTCTTATATAATATTATACAAATGTTATTGTACAAATATTATAAAAATATTTTCATATTATTCAACAAGGTTTATAATTATTATTATATACCGATAATTAATAACAATAGATTTTAAAATGGAAATTCTCTATTTTCAGTACTTTAGAATATAAAATATTTTACATAGTTAAAAATCACAATAAGTTATTTATCTATATAAGATGCACTAGTTAATATAATATAATACATTTAAAATGGAAATTCTCTCTTTTCAGTATTTTAGAATTATAAAATATAATTTTACATAGTTAAAAATCACAACAAGTTATTTATCTATATAAGATGCACTATAGTCTATTCAAAATGAGACCGGACCTCGGCGGCCGAATTGTGCGCATGGGCGTGGCTTTACAACACAGCAGGTATACAGGTAGGTTAGGACAAACGGGTGTTGTCTGACCGCCGCCCGACGAAAACTGGTCGCCGCCGAGGTCCGGTCTCATTTTGAATAGACTATAGTTAATATAATATAATACATTTAAAATGGAAATTATCTCTTTTCAGTATTTTAGAATTATAATATATAATTTTACATAGTTAAAAATCACAACAAATTATTTATATAAAATGCACTAGTTAATATAATAATAATAATTTTAAAATGAAAATTCTCTATTTTCAGTACTTTAGAATATAAAATATTTTAGTTAAAAACTACAACAAATTATTTATTAATACAAGACACACTAGTTAAACATCACAAATAGAGATATTTATTATAGCTTCATTTTTTTGAGCTAATTTCTTCAATCTGGGTGTAGCCTGACCCATCCAGTTTTTGATTGGATTTTCTATTTCAATGTCAGTTGAATCTTTAAATTTTTTCATCATTCTTATCGACTCTATATAAAAGCCAACAACAAAAACCAGCATAATATTTAGTAATATTATGGTTTATTTTATTTTATTTTATAAGTTACACAATATTATAAATGTTACGTATTTACCAAAAATGACGGCACAAGTCTGAAGGGTGGAGAATGTTTTTTTCCCTTTAAATCCTATATAAGAATAAACTGATAATATTTCATCATTAAACAATTTTTGCATTATCTTTCTTATGGTTTCTGGAATATTAGAACCACACAGTCGAGATAGTTCCTTAACCTAAAAGAAAAATATTATTTTTGAATCATATATATTATTATTCTCATAACATTTTATAGAATACATAACAAGTATTAATTATTATAAATTTGATTTTGATAGCTGTAATATTATATTATTAGCATCAAATATTGGTTAATAAAATGTTGACTTAATATGTAGGTATGAAATATATAAGAACAATATAATTATGGTTTTATATTTTAAACCAGAATTTTAACACATCACAATTCTTTTGTTAATAAAACATTTTATATTAATAAATAACTATTTAAATATTAAACATAATATAACAGTATTATTACCTAAATATAATTTATTTTAAATTTAATCTGTTTACGTTTTTTTTAATTTTGTTTTATCTAAAGTTATAATAGAAATATTACTACCTAGCTATATAAATCATCATTCATCATCACTATATTTGTACTTTAAAAATAAAATAATAGGTAAGTATATTTTTGTTCTACTCAATAATTAAAAATTAATTTGTCATACCACTTTACTTCTGAAGATATTGTCTTTTAGTTTTTCCTCCATTAAATTTAATGTAGCATCACTATCAATAAATATTATGCCATCATTTTCTGAGTCATAATGATAGTCAATTGCTTGAAGTGGTTGCAGGATACTTAGTTTGTCCAGTATCGTTTCTTGCATTGTTACTACTGAATCTAAGCGATCATGGAAGTTTTTAATTTCGTGTTTGAGTACAGTAACATTTCTTTCTATTCCTCTTAAAGCTGAAGTTAAGACTAAATAAGATTCAATTAATTAACTCATTTGCTTAGGACATTTAAAATATTTATATATCTACCATTAAGTTTGTTTTCCAATTCGTCATTTATTAGTTGAGTCCCAGCAGTCAGTGTTTGATGTTTATTGATTGAATGTAATATAGTTTGAGGTGTTGATGGAGATTCATTTGTTGGATCATAATGAGACATTGATGGAAAATCATTATATGATTTACTGGAAAGAGCTTGCGACAATGATGGAGAATCGACTAGTGTATTAGATAATGATGGAGATTTGATTTGATCAAATTTTAACTTTTTGCATGAAGAACTAGAAATCTGTTGATGTTCAAAAGATAAAGAATGATTGTCATCATCACTCATCAGTGGTGATGTGTTATTTTTATTGGTTGGCATGTAGCTAGTTTTATCATAATTGGCATCTTCATTTGATTCTACAGATTATTTAACATCATAAACACAATATAATTAAATTATAGATAATATATTTAGAGCGTGTACTATAACATTTATCTACTTAAAACCATTATATAGTCTGAAAATCGAGAATTTTACCATCAGAATCAGCATAAATGGGTGGACTAGATATTTGTAAGCTGTCACTTTTGAAAATTGATTTCTTCTTAATTGCCTTAGGAAAATCGTTATACAAGATATCATTAGAAGAAACATCAGAATTTTCATGAGCTAAAGCTCGAGCTTTTAAATAAGTATCTGAAATTTAATTTTGGTAAGCTAAAAATAATAATAGTAATGTAGTGTTGTAGTTTATAATTATCGTACCAATATTTTTAAACAACACTTTTGCTTTAAAATATGAAAATTCTAGTGTATTTGGTTTTGCTCTTTTTGTAATCAATTAGCTGTTAAATTTTTTGGGCCATGCACACATGCTATTACGATACCAAAATTCTGGTACAGCAGCTACCGAGTTATCAGATTGAAAATTTACTACTGTCCACATTCTATTCTGAAAAACAAAAATATACTTCATACAATCTGTAGTTTAATAATATGACAGTACTTATAATATATAATATCAGTCTAACCTCTAATGTAAATCAGCAAATACTTTATTTTATATAAAAATTATATATACTTAAATATTAAAAATATTATATAATGATATATATGATAAAAATATTATAATAGTAGTCATAACATGATATGTTATATTATAAAGTTTATAAATTCATGATCCTTACTAACAATGAAGGATTGGTATTACTATATATTTATTATCAAAATGAAAAACAATCATTTTCTTTTCAATGTTGGATATATCCCACGATTTTAAATTTTGTGACAATGTTTGTACAACAAATATACCTAATTTAGATGATTTAATAGGTTTTATAAATAAATCTTCTTTATTTAAAAAATATTTTCCTATTATAGATGTCTTTGATATATTCAATATTTTAATTATTTCTCCTTCATTAGTGAGAGCAAAACAGTTAGGTTCTTTAATAGAAAATGATAATAGATTTGCATCATCATAATTATTTACAAGATCATATTTGCACGATTCGTTATAACGATGTACAACTTGTTGAAGTGGTTTTTCGTGTTTTCTTATCATTTTTTTTAATTTCTTCATATAATTCTCAAATGGGAATGTACTACAGTTATTAAGTGATCCATGTTTAACATAATCATCACATAAATGTTGTAACCCATGAATATTATGAGATATAAAATGTGTACCATAAATTTCCTCAAATGATTTTATAAAATATTTTAAAAGGTCTTGAGCATAGTTTAAATATTTTGAATGATTATCACTCAAAAGAATTCTCATAGAAATATTGAGAGCTAAAAAATTTTGATAGCAATCTTCAGAAATAACATTCTTAAGTACTATTATTCCTGTGTACAAAAGAAACTGTCGAAATTCAGTTGCTTTCCAACGGTTAACATCTTCCAATGGTCTTGGTTTGCGAGAAAAATCATTAGTAATATATTTTTTTAAGTTTAAAAGAGATGTGGTAATTTGTTTACTCTTCCAACTTGGAATACGAACATTTATTGGTCCTTTACTTGACCACAGAAAAATAAGTTTACGCATTACACCCAGACAAACCAAATGCATGTAATCCATAGAGAAGAGATCTACAATATTTATGTTGGGTATTAAAGAAAGACATGATATTGTAGGTGAAGTGTGATGTTCTTCATTTGTCATTGAAATGTATTCATAATGGGTTCGTTTATTACAACCATTTTCAATATATGGAAAACACACACGATTACAAATAAACTCTCCTTCTTGATCACATTTAGAACAAGAAGAAAATCCCGAATGACCTTTAATGCGTAATATAAATGCCTTTGCTGGTGAATCACAACAGAATACTTCAATAGAAATTTTTTTACAACATTATTAATTACTATTCCTTCAGTAGTCAATTGTATGATTTCTGAAATAAAATATTTAAGATAGTCATTGCTATCTTTTGGTTTTTGATATCCATGATATATACCAATTGGGAAAACATATTTATGGTATGGCTGAATATAGGCTAAAAATGGCTAAAATTGACTTGCACTACTTTTTGATAATGGCAGACCATCAATACCAATAGCAAGTCTTATTTTGTCTTCTAGAGGGAATGTTGATGAAAATCTTACAATGCCGGCAGCCAAACCAAAATGATAATAATTACCTGGTACCATATAATGTATATTTAGTAATGTGGAAGATCTTGAATTAAGTAACGTTCTACAATCTTTAGGTAAAAATGTCATATTAGCATCACTTTTTAATAATTTTAACAGTAATTTTGAGGTATATTAAAATCTATAGACCATTTTCCTAACTATTGTTTTATTATATCTTGCATAGAATCTTGAGAGTTATTTGGAGGATTTATAATAGTACTATCATTAGTATTATCCTTAGTATTATATTCAACTGAATTTGACAAATTTGGACATTGGACTTCAAAAGTGCTGGTTTTATTTTTTAACAAATGATCTTCCAAAACTGGCAATTTGAGAAATGAAATATTTTCTTTGATTTCACAATCATCATTTAATAATTCACGATTAAACAATTCCGATGGTTCCAAATTGTTTGAAGAAGATGGTATTTCATTGTACTCAGAAATATCTAAATAATCCAATTCTTTTTGGATCTTTCGACGCTTAGTTCTATAACTGGTACCTCTCATATTTAACTAATTTAAAATAAATTGAAACCAATTATATGAATTATTGTTATAATATCCTATCTATAGCCCTAGTATTGAAATAAATTATGTTTATTTGAACTATATAAATAATTATAACATTCCATGCAGTTATTTTTTTGTAACTTATTAATTCAGGGTTCGGATTTTATAGCATTTGCTAATTTTTATTGGATACAGATAAATATAGCAGAGTAAGCTATACATTTGTTTTGTGCACCAGACTCCATATATGAAATTTTATTTTGCTATTTTTTAAATTTTGGTGTCATTTTAGGCTAATTTTCTGTATTAATATAAATTTTATTTCATATTTTCATAAATCTAATTTATATTATATTGTACGAAACTATGAAAAATAGAAAATGTTTGGTATTAATTATCTTAGTTAACATTAGGTATTTTAATTTTAGTGTAACTCAAGTAAAATAATTTAGTATGTTATTTAATTAATAATTACTTGAATTGTAGGGCGTTCTATACAATTATAGCACAATTAATATAATTAAATTAAACATATTATAACAAACGTAAAATATACAATTAATATGTTCAGAGAACAGCATCGTGACGCGTTTTTAATAGTAATAATAAAAGATGTCACCATTATCACTTATTACTACAGAATCGTATTCTTATTTCCAGACAATTTTAAATAGTTGCCATACCTATTCGAAAAGCGTTTTTGTTGTATAGCTAGGTAGTTAAGTTAGTTTATTTTTTATACCTAGTTAAATGAATTAACAAATTCAATATTAATATTTAAAAAAAAATGTAATATAGGTATACATTTTTCAAGTTTTTTTTTAGTGTATTAATTTATAAATATAAGTTTTTTAATAAGTGAACAAAATAAATTTTCATTTTTGCTATTTATCGTGTTTTTAGGACATAATAGTATAGCGTTTATTTTAAGATTATAAAGGAAATATTATTGCGCATATTTTAGTAACTTTTAGTGCTATAAAATCCTAGTCCTGTAGTTATTATATGGTAAATTGACAATCATATTTTATTTATTTCACCTATGGTACTTAAGTGTTATAAGTCTAAAATATTAGGTAGAGCTATAAACTACTATTATATAAACTATATATTGACTTAAATTTAATACTAATGTTATTTTTAAAAATACTTATATTATTTTTTTTTAAAGTATCAATGTTATATACTTACAATCAAAAGATCCAATATTTTAATATGATAGCAGATATTATATTAATCTTTTAAAACTGTCGTGGTCTGTAGTGGCAGATATTATATTATATTTATAAATGGAATATGAACTATAAAACATAATTAAAAACGAACATGTTAGTAAAAAAATTAATTTATACAGTTAATGATTTAATGTGTATACTTACCGTTACCGAATAAAAGTGAATACTGAATATTATATTATAAAAAGTAAAAAAACTTAAAAACAGAGCAATAAAAAAAACCGTCGTGAATCAAGTATCGCGTGAAACTCCAGACAATAGTCAATAATGCACAATGCACATATCACGTACACGTACTAAGAAGACGTAGACGTCCAATAAAAGACTTATAAGAATTATTATTGTGGTTCTATGCTTCTATGGCGATTACGCGGTGTATCACTTATCATCATTGTTTACGAATAACAACCTCACAACGACAATAGTTGGAAATACCCGACATTTGGTCAATTTCAATAATATATATATATAATAATAATATTGTTATAATTGTTATAAATAATATTACATAGGAACATATTATTATGGTACATTGCGGACTGCGGGCCCTAGATATTCTACTATTATAATATAATATATTTTATAAAGTATACACCTTATTAAACTATTATAAATTTATTTTCGTTGAACAACATAAACGAGTCCGTTTATATTATTATATACGAATGAACTTTATAATTAAATATAATTTTATATTTAAATCATGTTATATTTATTTTTCTTTAACGGTAAAGATATATAAAGAATATCGCGGTAAAGAACACCCATAGGTTGAATCAATTTTTGATAAAAACAAACCACATAGGTACAATAAATAATAAAATATAGGTAATATTATATAAATAATTATTATTATATTATATAGTATTAATGCTGACGTCCTAAATTATATAGAACGATATTATAATATTATATTATATAGTTTCGTTGACGAATTTCATAAAATTTTAACTTTGAATGCTTATAAACTATAACAATATAGGTACCTACTTTTAATGCATAGTGGATTCTAAAAAAAGTAGCTACACGTGTACTATAATAAGCTAGCTTACACACACATTTTCATCATGGTGTTGTAATAGGGAATATAATATAATAATTAAATAATTTATACTAATATGATATTAGTATAATAATTTAGTAAATAAATAATTAGTTAAGTTAATAATAGTTATAATATATTATTTATATATTATATTAGTGATTAGATGCAAATTGGGGAAGACTTGAAGGGGCTAAGCTTCCCTCCCACCAAAGTAGTTGTAGCCTCCCTAAAATAAACCACACAATAAGGTGTTCAAATTTTAATTTTCAATAAAAACTAATTATGGATAAAAATTATAAAATAATGTACAAAAATCATACGATTTAATTTTTTTAAATGGATAATGGACTAGTTGAACAATCTGAAAAAATAATAGAAAAACGCTGGAGAGTTATTTATTTCAAAATAACTGATAGCATTGTCACAACTCACAAACATAAAAAAAGATTTTCTCGTGAAAGCCTTGATGTACCTATAATATATTTATAGGTATGGTGACCATATACAAAATAATTTTAAAAAAGTAAATTTTTTTGGTAAAAATATCAAGTGTAAAATTTGAATAAATAAATACAAAACTTTGTTAATATGTAGGAAACATATTATATTTATTAACAGATAACAAATTTAATTAACTATGCTATCAACCAAAATTATTAGATTGCATTAGCTCGAACCATTAAATATAAATTAATAGGTATCAAAATATGAAGATTATAAACGACATAAACGACATAAACATGACGTATTAGCCCATAATATTTTTCAAAAAAAGAGTACAATATTTTATGTAGGTACTTAACAGTTAACACTATTGTTAAGGACACTAGGGCTAAGGGCATGCATCAAAAAAGAGTACTGTTCTACGAAAAATAGAACGTCTGGTCACCTGCACCTTATAGTCTATATAGTTTATTAAATTTATTATTATTCCATCAAACTTAATTTTTTATAATAGCACGCTATTGTTTCATTATAATCAATATAAATATAGCGAGTGCATCATCTATATAATTTTCATAAACATAATAATATACGCACACGTCTTAAATCTTAATAATGATACAATAATATAATATAACATCTTTCTTGTGTTTCTTTATTGTTGAAAATTGATACTGCGGTGCTTTAAAATGTGAAATTTAAGTGGCAAGAAAAAACTTCAATTGATTATATTCTTATAAAAAAATAAATTGTGATTTAGAAGATTAAAAAAAGCAGTGAAACACGAAAATAATCCATAATATATTTAAATACCTAAAACTTGCACTAAACATCAACGCTTATTTTTTACCATGCACCAAATATTTTTAGTCACGCACCTATTATATGATAATATAATAATATTATTATATTATTATTATTGAAGGTATATGCGGTGTACCCCACTGGCCACTACCCTAAATAGTATAATATACTTACGATATTATATAGTTATGATTGAATAAGAGACTGCTTTTATAATATAATAATACTCAAATATTGAAATGTTTTTAATACTAAAATTTATTATAATAACATATTATATGCAGTGGATGTGCTTTGTATAGGGTACGCAGTACTACCGTAGTAATTATAACAATATAATCATTTATAATTATATAATAATAGGTATACGCCTATTATACAATATATTGGACGAATCTGAACGAAAATGGATTCCAATTATAACTTAATATTAATATTCTTCATTAAAATTTTTAAAAACAATGATAATTATAATATATAATATTATATATTTTAGATTATTACAATTTATTTTTAAGAATTTAAAAATGTTTTATTGTTTTTACAAAATTTTAAAAATATTTTAATTCTATTTGATTTGAAATATTTTCAAAATAGTTAAGCAACGTTTTCAAAAAAATATTTTCCGAAAAACATTCTACAAATATTGTGAAAATATTAACATTTCCAAATCGCTGTGTGGGATAGTTACGTTTTTGTATTTTATCATTTCCAATGCTTTCCCAGACAACCTAGTTGTTATGTACTTAACTAAAGTTGGTGCACATTTTTCCTCAACTAAATTTACTGCCATATCGCATGCATTTATGAACGGGTAAATATCATATTACCTGTACACATAGGTATAAGCTTAAATGCTTCCTCTAATTTTATGGTAACCATTTTCTTAATACGTGGTTTTCTTTCAAATTTTAACTCTGTGTACTCAAAGCTGTCCGTAACCTTGCTACGTGTAACTTTCTTTTGGTCTAAACTTAAACTTCTCGTTAAATTATGTTTTATATCCGCGCTCTGGCGTTCACTTGGGCTTCTAAAAAGACCTGGGCGTTTACTAGGGCTTTCAATAGGGCTAGAGCGTTTAATAGAGCTTTCAATAGGGCTAGGGATTTTACTAGGGCTTCCCAAATCAATTAACTGTTGTGTTTTATTCAACACTTCTAAACTGGAGTCTAAAGACGTCTTTTTCGATGGATTAGCTACTTCCAAAGGATCTCCTTTCACCTGTGAAATGCACCTGTGTTCTCCATAAATTAACAATAATAATATAACTCAATAATATCTCTTTTAATAATCTCAATATTTTCAACAATATGCCCTCAAAAATAATATAATAATTCAATAAATTAACATGCCCTCAATAATAATATAATATCTCAAATACTCAATATAACTCAATATGTCCACAATAATAATTCAAATAACTCAATATGCCCTCAATAATAATTCAAATAACTCAATAATAATTCAATATGTCCTTTTATAATTTCAAAAAAAAAATAATTTTCTACGACCTACTTCTATATTCAATTACTTAAATGATACTTCTGGATTTTATAATTTTGTAACATATATCCGTGTAATAGTTAATTAACTGTTCACTCACAATAATGCGATGTTCGTCGGTGATGTCATCTCGTCTTGATATTTCTGCAACGTTGTTTAATGGTTTTCTTCTCTGGAGTTATCAGCGAAGAAGAATGATCAAGTCTTCCTTGTTGATGATAGCCTTTGACGGTTTGCCTCCTTGAAAAGTGAATCTTACCGACTGCACCAAATTGTTTCGTGCCAATATTAAAACTGACTTAAAGATGATATTTGAAATGAAAGTTACAACTCTTTAACGATTAATGTTTTATTACGTATAAAATAAAATACATGTAATTAAATTAAAGAAGTGGCTGAGTGTCGTGAAGGTGCTCAGGTGTTGGTGGCTGTGGTGCATCTGCCGTTGTTGGTCTTTGAGCTCCCTTATACAGGGTGATTGATTAAGCGTAAAACACTCATTATTTCAAAAAGTATTCATGTTTTTGAAATTATTTTTTTACATAGTATTAAGTCGTTAAAAATACTACGTTTTTATTAAAAAATTATATTTTTAAATATTTTTTATCCCTATATTTTTTTGTTTTTTACTTTTTTGAATGACAACATAGAGTTTTAATTTCATATTCCAAAGCAGAATAATTTTCTGAGTATTTTGATACATAAAAATAAAAATCGAATTTAAGACGAGTAGTTCATGAGTTATACGTATTTAAAGTTTATACAAGGGGAGTAGAGGACAAACATTTTGCGGGGTAACCTCGTACCACTCCACTCCGCTTGTCTAAACTTTAAATAGGTATAACTCATGAACTACTCGTCCTAAATTCGATTTTTATGTATCAAAATACTCAGAAAATTATTCTGCTTAGGAATATGAAATTAAAACTCTATGTTGTCATTCAAAAAAGTAAAAAAATTAAAAAAATATAGGGATAAAAAATATTTAAAAATATAATTTTTTAATAAAAACGTAGTATTTTCAACGAATTAAAACTATGTAAAAAAATGTTTTCAAAAACATGAATACTTTTTGAAATAATGAGTGTTGTACGCTTAATCAATCACCCGTATATGTAGTGCGACTCTTGTTTACATCGTCCCGTAGCCTTCTGGGTGAAACCAGGTATCCTTGTAGTTGTTGTTGCGTACACAGGCGTGGCTAGATAATGTGCAATATAAAGATGCACTTCCAAAGTCTAGGTGACCTTACTCGTAGATGCGCTATTATTGCAATATACATTAATTGGTAGCTTACTATTCTAACACAGTAACACATGTCATGGTTATAGTAGCATGTGCAACTCCCTCAACACGAGGCATGGTCATACTAACCTAACCTTGATCTTGTAGATATCTCGTAGATATCTCATAGCCCATAACAATGTATAGGTATTTAATTATTACTTCTAAGCAGTCTTGATTAGTTTTACTTGTCAACACATAAGCAAAATTGCATTCGTCAAGAAGATAATTTATCAATTCTATAGTGGACTTAATTGTTATTTTTAACCCTTCAGCAGTTTGTTTTGTTAAAAAATCATCTTCTGACATTAATTTATTGGCCACATTTAATTCCCATGTATGTAAAACTGTCAGTGCATTTTTCAATACCTTTAACCAACAAATATATTAATGTACCTAATTAATTGATTTCACTGAACAAAATATAGTAAATTTTAAAACTACAAATACCTGAACTACCTACTATATTACAAATTATTAATTAGCAAATAAATAAAATACATTCCTAAGATTTTAGTTCCACAAAACATCACATAGAAACGAGCAACACATAACATTTAATTAAACCTCCAAATCTTAACTATTTTTTTTTATCCTTTCTGCAGGAAATTTTCTATTGAGGGCGTCAAATAAATTATTCATAAAAATAGTAAAATGTATTGTTTCCTCACATTCATTGAACCCTGGGTATGATTTAGTTTTAAAAAATCTTATACCATCTGCTACTGATTTGCTGAAAATCTGTTAAATAAAAGATAATTTACACAATATTTAACAACGTTTTTATTTTATTTTTCATAAGGAGTTATTTGATTTTACTTGTGAAGCAAACTTCACTTTCATCTTTGAGAAACTGTTAAGTTGAAACTGATTTTTGGTGAGTCTTGAATAAATTTTTGTCAACGACTTAGAATCAGTTTCATAAAGGTGCTCATAAATTGGCCATTTAATTGGAGGTTTAGTTGGACTAATTGACACGGTACGCAACGGTCGCCGGTACAAAGTACAGGCACCGTAGCGACCAGTCTATGCCTTATCAACCACCACCACGGGCTACGACGACACGACACCGTCGACTCTCCCCCTGCGCCGCAAAAGCACAGGGCGAGACGGGAAGACAAGTCGGTCCGGACGAGTACCGGCCGCCGGCCGTCTCGCTCTCTTGCGTGAACCGTCTTACCGACAACGTTGACAACGTCGCCTAGTCGTAAGACCGCGACATCAGTCCAATAAAAATCAGTTGAATAATAGAAATAAGTCGAATAATAATAATTAGTCGAATAATAAAAATAAGTCGAATAATAAAAATAAGTCGAATAATAATAATTAGTCGAATATGGTTAGGTTAGTCATATGGTACTACCGACTAAGTCGGTGGTAATTAGTCACTTCTGCCCATCACTAATAATAAATAAAACACCCAGACCAATTAGATCTAGAAAACCGCCTCAGCGATACTCTCCAAGTGATTATGACTAATGTAATTAAATCAGTTGGATATATAAAAATAAAAAAATAAAAAAAATACTAACATAGCTATTAAGTACTAAATAACATACAAAATGTCAAAATATTATATATGAATTTTTTTTTTATTTATTTTTTTTTAAGGAAAGAGATGTTGCATATTCAGCATTTATATTACATTATATTACACGTATAGTATTTAATATATTTTATATATTATATATAATCAGCAGTATCATATTACGATCGGTGGGGACTGTCCATCGATTATTATTATGTAAAATTACAATGTAAAGCATTACGATTTATGCTGTTAATAATAAAAGTCTACAAAACACGTTTATGTTGTTATTCATAATAATAATACACAACAATTTTGATTTTATTTATCCATTAAATCAAGATGATTGAAATTCACAAAAACAAAAAAAATGTATTAATATTAGCTTGACAAATAACAAAATTTCAAGAAATAATATTAATTAATTGATTCCAATGATTTATATAGTTTATACATTACCAGAATATTATCATGGGCTACTTCACTCAATAAATTCTGTTTCTTCATATATGCGAACAAAGTTTTCAACGATGACAGTTTTTTTTGTAACCTATTAATTTTTTGTGTTAATGTTTTAATTTTCCTTCTCTGTTTAATAATTTTTAACTTTGCCACTTTAAAATTTTCTTTCGCACGTTTAGGAGTACTCAAATCTGGAGTAGTCACATCACCAACATAACGATTCCTCCTTCGTTTTGGAGTTTCTGAAATGAAATCATTCATGATGACATAAATAACACTAATAAATTAAAATTTATAAAAATATGAATTATTAATATACCAATAAAGCACTCAGATGGTGTAGAATTTGTTTGTGATATTTTTCGCTTTGTATTTAATTCAGTTATTTCAAGTACTAAAACAAAGTATAAAACGGTTTCAATTAAAATGAAATATAATTAATTAATAATTATTCTTACTTTCATTAATATTTTGACTTGTGTTATGTGAACAAGACGGTTCACTGTCAGTTATTTCAAGTACTAAAATAAAGTATAAAACGATTTCAATTAAAATAAAATATAATTAATTAATAATTATTCTTACTTTCATTAATATTTTGACTTTTGTCGTTATGTGAACAAGACGGTTCACAGTCAGTTATTTCAATCATTTGCTTTCTGTTTCAAGAAAATAAAGTTATTAAAAATATAAGCACATTAAAAGAAAACCATATATACTTACTTAGGCTTGTTAACGTATAAATATTGTCTAATCTTGTGAAATTTTGTAGGAACTGAGCCAGGTTTTAATAATTTTCTTGCAGTGGCCTTGTAACAATCATCTTCAAAATGAAGAGAACATATTCTCCTATCTGGAGAATAGTCGTTTTCACTATATCCACAAGCTTTAAGCGAAGCATTTCGTAAATATTTATCAGCAGGTAACCTGGAAATGTAATTATGATTTATAAAATAATACCTATTAGTTATTACCACTTTTACCAGCTAAGTATTAATTCTATAATACAACAATAGTCATAAATTTATAACTTACGTATGCAGTGTTAAGCCAGAAATTTTGGATGGTGTTGATTGGCAATAAAAACAACACACTCTCCCCATATTGACGAACAAAAAATAATTATTTTATGTAAAATGTAGGTGTCAAATTAGAAGCAAATTTAATAAAAAGTTTAAAAGTCAACAATTTGGTTTTTTATTAAATTTCAACGTTTAACGTTATCATCACTTATCAGTATAACAATATCATTCGTATAGATATCTGGGCATGCGCATTTCTGTCGTGTACCGTGAAATTTTGAAGGTGGTGGGGATGATGTTGGACACAATTTAGTAAACGCATAATTACATCCATAGTATATGATCTAAGCGCTTCACTGACCTATATCAATTTTATTTACAATTAAAAATGTTCCCACCTCTATTAATATTTTGACGACTGTCTACTATATACGACAGTCCTCCTAGTTTTTGAAAAAAAAAATGCCCTCATTTTTTAATGAATTTCTACATACAATTTTCTTATTACTACATTAAATACTAACCTACTTTAACACTACATTACTGTCTCAGCTTATTCGCGTCGTTGACTATAAAATTATGCTTATATGTTAATTATATATTTATATCATACTATTTTAATAATTTATTATTTAATGCGTGTTTTCTTTTAAAAAAAAATAAATACATGTATTGATTGGTTCTTTTGTAGAGAATGTGTAAATATGGTAAAAACATAATGAAAAACAATAATAATAACATTACTACAATTTAAATTAAAAAAACAGACAAATCAATATTTCAACCGCCGTAATTAATTAATAATGTATAAAATTAACTCAAAATATTAATACAAGAAAAAATCTACCTATGGCAATATTATATGAGGATCTCGTAATAATTAAAAACATATAATTTGCAATTACAATATACATTAATGATTAATGGTTTTTTTTTTATAATATAAATATAAATTGAATAATAGTAATATTATACTATATTATAATGTATGAAAAAAAATTTTTCCCAAAATATAAATACAAAATTTATGTGAATACATATTAGGTTATAAAAATTTATTGATTGGTTCTTAAGTTTTTTTGTAGAAAAATGTCTTTTTAGAGATTGTTCACAGTTTGAAATATAATATTTTTATTTTGACAAATAGCAGTAAATGTTTGTTGTTCTTCTATGGTATTTTATTCTTCGATTCCGTGGTAGTTAATTCTTCTTTTTTTTTCTTTGTACTTCATAAGTTAAGTATTTATTATCTTGATACTTGATTGTTTTAGTTTCTTCTTATTTTTGAATTTTGTTTTGTATTTCTTTTTTTTTTTATTTCATTTTTATATTTATTTCTATTTTTAAAATTTCTGATTTGACAGCAGTTTCTTCTTCGTGTCTTCGTATGAAAGGTGTTTGCTTATTGTTTTTATAATTATTGGATTATAATGTTTTTTTATAATTATTGGTTTACTACTTTTTGTCTACTTTGAAAATATTATATTCGCCCTTTGTCTCAGAAGATTGTTACGGCTTGTTGTCTGTTGATTTGTGAATTTTTGATTAATATGCTGAAATTACATTCTATTCTTTTGGTGTTTAAGAAAAAATTTTTTTTTTACATGTTTTTAATATTTTATTATTTCCTTAAATGTAATTGTGATATTAATTCATATATGTGTACTGTGTAGATATAATTGAACTTGTTCCTGACATATATTAAATTTACTTACTTTATTTATTACTTAAAATAAATAAATAAATATATATGAATATACAAATATAATGTTACTTAAATATTACAATAACTTAGTTAGAATAATAACTGATGATATATCTTGCTATTATTTTTGTTAAACTTGTGTTTAATTACATATTTGTTAATTATACCTATTTGTCATGGTGTTTTGCCTAGTTTTCGTTTTTTTTTTTTTTTTTTTTTTTTTTTTTATCGGCGTTTGTACGATGTTATACTTACATATCCTGTCTGTGATCCTAAGCTTGTGCGTTTGTTGTTGTTGTTTTTTTTTTTTTTATATTATTATTATAAAAATGCATACTATGGCTAAATTGTTGTTGGCGTTCTGGAATTTGTAGCTCTTATTTATTTTTTTTTTCTAGCTTGGTTTTATTTTATCCGTGTATTGAGATCAGTATTGTTGTACAATTCTTCCGAGCGGCATCTCTAATTTTCTTAGATTATAAACTTTCTGCTTTTCGTTTTCTATTTGAGTCGTAATGGATCCGGTAAAAGATCTTTATTTTAAAAAATTAGTGCGATTTCGTTCCTTAGATTATCACTGATCGTGTTATTAAAATTTTTACCTATAGTAATATTAGTAGTTTGGGAATCGTTGTTTTTTAAATATTTATTTTGTTTTTCATTGTCGTTGCTCGGCAGTAGGCATATTAAAATTTTTATTTGCGTGTCTTGAAAAATAAACTTAATCATGGTAGAAATAACGTTCCAATCCTTTTTGTCTTGTGCAGTGCAAATTTTGAGTAATGCTAAGGTAGTAATATTTTTTTCTAAACAAATTGTTTAGTATTAGTTAATGTGCTAAAAATGTCAGTGTATACTGGTTTATCGTAATATTTATTTTTTGTTATAAGATATAAAATCCATTGACTTCCGTTTTTCAAATGAGCATTTTCGGTGTTTTTTTTTTGTTGGTCTATTAATTTTTGTACGTTGTTAAATTTATTTTTGAATTATAACGCAATCCCCTTCGACATGGTGAGGCATTGACTTGTGCAATGGCCGATTGCGATATAATTTGGTAATGAAAAAAAATATTTACCGTCTGTTCACTGTAATCGCATAGGAAATCGGTTCTATCGTTATTGCTGAGTAGGAATTTTTGGAATTCATTTAATGGGTTCAAACTACTCATTGTTACAATGTTTTCTATAGATTTTTCGTCATCGTTGTTTATTTCATTAGTTATTAATTTATTTGAATTTGTTGATTTGTACCAATTTTCTACAAAATGTATATAATTATTTTTCTCAATCTGCTTTTCTTTGTTAAATTTTGAGTTGTCGGTTTTTGTATAAATATTATTTGTTCCCCGAGTTAGATATTCCGATTTTTCTCTTGGCTCGGGTGCTATTCGTTTTTTGAAAAATTGCAATCGTTAGCATAGTGTCCTTTACCATTGCATTTGTAGCATGTTTTTTTTTCTCTTCCGTTAAATCTTTCCGGCGTCGTGGATCTTGAATATCTTTCTCTGCTGTTTTCCCTACTGTGCTGTTTCCTATTTGTGTTTTCTTCTAAGTTTTTTGGATATATTATTTAAAAGGTCGTTATCAATTGTTTCTAGCCTATTTATAGCGCTATTACTAGTTTCTGGGCTTGAATCACTTAAGTTGCTCTGTGTAAGTAATTCTGTGATATCAATTCTGTCTTCTATTGAATCCTTTTGAACTTTGAGTTTTTCTAGATCGCTTAAAGTTCCTTTGATGTCGTCTAATTCTATGATCCCCTTATAGTATCTAGATAATCTAGCCCTCAGGTTATCTACGGTTCGTATACTTTTTAATTGTTTAGATTTGCATAATTCAATAAGATCTGGTTTCCTTTGTAAATAAATATCAGTTAATTTTGTAATTTTTTTTTTTTTTTTTTAAAGCTATAAGGTGTTTGTCATTCATATCATAATAAAATTTAGTTTAATTAATTTATGCTTATCACTTAAATAATTAATTTTTTAACAGTTTGAAACTTAAATTAAAATATTTTCGTGGTTATTTAAAAATAGAATAAAATTTTTGAAAAATTATTGAATTAAAAAATCTTTTTAAATCGTTAAAAAACTAATCTATAGTCCTAATATTAATACATAAGTATATCGCTTAAAATTAAAATATTTTTTCGGTTATATAATATCGAATACAATTTTGAAAAGAATAAGAGAGGAAAAAAAATGAACTGAAAAATTCTATTTAAATAGTTTAAAAAATCTAATCTATAATCCTAACATTGAATGTAAGTATATTACAAAACGTTGCTTACCTTGGCGTATACGTGTAAGCGCACGGTTGCAAAAATTGTAGCACGCGGCACAAAACTGCTGTATGTCGGTTGGACAAAAAAAATCGAGCGCGTATATGTTACTCACACACAAAAAACTAAACTCACTCCGGGTTTTACCGAAACGTTCACAATTGTTGTATTTTACTTATACAAAAACACTTCAAAAAAATAAAACGTGCCAAGGTTGAGGTACCAGGGCACAAAATCAAAAAAAAAATGTCTCCGACCGTGGATAAGTAACCCCGTTGGGCGCCACTTTGTGGTATCACCCGTATTAAATAATACGCGGTAAAACCAACTGTATACTTTACCCTCGCACACTCTAGGTTAATGACTGTCTCTAGAATAAATTCAGATTAGCACTGTTAACCTTTGAGGTACGATGGTGTACGTTTTAGTCGTTCTCCGTTCGTTTCCTAAATTGGAATGACTATTCAGTTCAGTTTCAACACTTGAAGGTGAAGGTTGTGTCTTATCTTATTTCTCTCGCTTTAATTATAATATCAGTGTTTCTCTGGCTAATTAATATTAAATATTTATTATAATCATCACGACTTCTTTTTAAACTGTATACTTCCGATTTTTTTTTTTTTTTTTTTTTTTACTATGGAAGACACCGAATTAACAAACTCTTCTGATAAACTGGACACAATTATTAAATCCGTCAATGAATTGAAAGTTACTCAGAACAAAATTATTACGGCAATTAATCAATTTCGTGAGGATAAGAAGGCCAATGATTCAAGATTCAATGATCTTAGCGGTAAGTTAGACAATATTTCCAAACAATTTAATGAATTTTTGATCAAAAACAAATCAATGGAAACTAAAATGGAACAACTTGAAAAAAATTTGTCTAAATTAGAACTCAATTATAACAGCTCGGCCTCATTAAATCAAGAAAATATATTCACCGAGATTAATGACCGCCAGTCTAGAAGTTGCAACGTTATCTTATTTAATCTACCTGAAACCCAATCAAATGCGGACGACAAACTGCACATTTCTAATATCTTTCGTCAAATTGATGTCACTGTTGTTCCTATTAATGTTCTACGTTTAGGTAAATCATCTAATAAAAATAGGCCTACCCGAGCTACTCTGCCTTGTCAATATGATGTTTTCGAAATTCTTAAAAATAAACGTAAGCTTAAAAACATAGATGATTTTAAAAATATTACTATATCAACGGATAGAACTTTGATTCAACGTAATCACTTTAAATCTGTAATCGAGGAACTAAATGCAAGAAAAAACGCTGGTGAAAATGATTTGTTTATTAAATATATTAAAAATTTACCTGTTTTGTCAAAAAACTAATAAAACCCAATTTCAATTTTAATCACTTATCTATATATTATCAGAATGTCCGTGGTCTAAATACTAAATTGGATGTTTTTTCTCGTAATATTGCCTTAGCAAATTATGACATTATTGTACTAACGGAAACTTGGTTGCGTCATGAAGTAAGCGACTGCGAACTTGGTCTTCTTCCAAATTATATCATCTTCCGTTGTGACAGATGCAGTGTTTTCAACAATGTTACCAGAGGAGGTGGTGTTTTAATTGCTGTTAAAAACAAATATCATTGCTGTCGTCTTACTATCTTAAATAATAACATTGAACAACTATTTGTTAAATTATCTTTTGAGTCTTCTGTACTTTTAATTGGCGCTATCTACATTCCACCTAATTCTAAGATAAATGTTTATAATGATCATACTGATACGGTAAATAACTTGTTGTGTAATTATAATAATGTTAAAATTATTATATTAGGTGATTTTAATTTACCAGCTATTAAATGGTCATTACCTAATGATGTAGCTGCTCCTCATAAATATGGTAACATAGAATTGGACGCTTTAGCTAATTTTTCTTACCTTAATCTAAAACAATTTAATACTATAAAAAATAATAAAAATTCTATTTTAGACTTAATTTTATCAAATGCGTTAAATGTTGTAGTGGATTGTGAACAGTATTCGCTGGTTCCTATTGATTATTTGTATCACCCTGCTTTACTAATTAAATTTAAAATTAATTATAATATTAAACCTCTGCATTTTAATGAAACTACATATGATTATTTAAGCTGTGATTATAATATTATTAGATCTTCATTAGCTTCTACTAATTGGGATTGCGTGTTTCATAATTTGCAAATTAATGATGCGGTTCGTGTGTTTTATGATATTATTTTTGAGATTATAGATACTCACTGTACCAAAAAAACATTTTTTAATAATAAGTATCCTATATGGTTCAGCCCAATGTTGAAAGATTTAATCTATAAGAAAAAAATTGCCCACATGTTGTTCAAAAAGATTACTTCGCAAACAAATTACAACAAATTTTCCTTATTACGTGCTAAGTGCAAATCTCAATCCAAAATTGATTATAATATTTATATTTTTAACATGCAGAATTCTATTAAAACTAATCCTAAATCTTTTTGGAAATTCTTTAACCATAAAAAAATGTGTTCGACCATATACTATGGTATATGATAATGATTTATTTGTTGGAGGTAAGGATATTGTGGATTGCTTTGCTCATTACTTTTCCAGCGTCTATGAAAATCAAGTTTCTTCAACCCTAAAAATTCAACAGCCATCCACCAATAATAATTCAATTGAAGTAAATCTCAACTCATGTACTTTAAGCATTACAGACATCCTAAATAAATTAGAAAATATCACAAATAAAATGAGTCCTGGTCCTGACATGATTTCTAACTGTTTCTTTATTAACTGTAAATTTGTTTTAGCTGTTCCTCTATTGCATTTATATAACTTATCCCTCTCTTGTGGTTGTTTTCCATCTAATTGGAAAATTAGTTTTGTTAAGCCTATCAATAAAGGAAAAGATTTAACTAATATAATTAACTATCGGCCGATTTCTATTATTTCAATTATTCCAAAACTATTTGAATCCATTATTTATGAAAAAATATATCCCATACTTACTCCGCTACTTAATGATGACCAACATGGTTTTTTGAAAGGCAAGTCAACAACGTCAAATCTTTTAATTTTTCAAAAATTCGTACTGGATGCATTTGCTACCGGTTATCAAGTTGATGTAATTTTTACAGATTTTGCAAAGGCTTTTGACAAAATAAATCACAATATTCTCTTAATTAAGCTTTATTCTATCGGCATTCGTGACCCTTTTTTGTCTTGGTTGGCTTCCTACTTAACCGACAGACGTTGAATATCCATTTTTGTATTTATCGCCCAGCGAATACAAGCTAGTGAGTAATACACCGGGTTCGTTGTGTAAACACGTAAAAGTAAATGTCGTAATGCGTAATCCGCGAACGGCCTTCGAGACAAATGCAACAACATCTAGTTTGGCAACACTGAATCAAAATAAATTTGCCGTTGTCGCGCATAATTTAACTAACATTACCCGTGGTGTGAACTACAGATACGGTTTTGGAACTACCGATGCGATGAATCCGACATCGTGTACCGATGACAATAGTAAATATCAAGAAGAAACTATACAAGCGATGTACGGGTGTAAGCATGACGGAAAACCTATTTTTACCGGTGAATTTGACGGTATACCGAATTCTTTTTTTCACTTACCGTTTCACAACAATCATTATTACACGATGGTCGCGGACAAAGGACACAGCACAAAACTGGGTTGGCCGTTATTAAACGAACTCATCACGAAAATTGATGCTAGTTTCACAACCGGGAAAACTATTGCCGAGTATTCTTACAGCCCTAAATTGGGATTGTTGGGAAAACCGATAGAAGGAGTTTTTAACGGGATATCCGGAAAATCGATTACAGGAAATGACACTGTTATTATGATGAACAAAAAAAACCGAAGATCTGGATTCACACAAATCAAAATTGGTAAAAATACGGAAAAAGTAAACGATACGGAGACCAAAGAACTACGAGATGACTCGTACACGAAATTGTTTGATAGCAAACGTTATTTTAAACCATTGGAATGCGGTCAATACATATGGCGTCACGGTGATGACAGCGCAGTCGAAAAACAACCGTCGTTGCACGTGGGCGTCTATCCGGTACACAGATTGACTACTACTAGTCAAGCAATAAAACCTAGCAGTTTCACTGACATTGAAGTGGTGTTTGAGGTCAACACTGAAATGGTTGTTGAATTCGGAGCACCGTTCCAATTCACGCACTTTGACAAAATTCATATTCCATTCGAAGACGGTGTGATGCATCATAATTTATCTACTACACAGGGGCAGTACTTTTTCCGTGACGATTTGTCGTCGATGTACAATCAATTTGTAACAATAGAATAAGATAATAAATAATAAAACACGATTCAATAATATATAATATTGTATTTATTTAATAAATGATAAAAAAATAACGGAGACAGTTTTTTATCATACATTTTTAGAAAAGGTGCGCTAATCCATGTGTACACTGATAAACGGTCCTTGAACGACGGGTCATTGATTATCGATAAATAGTGATTGGTCAATAATATTATCGGGGGCCCTTGTAGCGGAACATCGTTTTTGTATTTAACATGCACTCTAGTGGTATCCCCTCCTAATAGTTCCTTCATTTTTTCCAAATGATATACCTCGTAATTAGGTTCGTTCCAAATCACGAGACGTTTGCCGGCGCCATCGGAAAAACTGAAATTATTCGTTTTGTTGGCAGTTCCGAACATACCGTAATTCAAAAAAAAGGCCGCTACGGCATCGAAAAAATAATTTTTGCCCGCGCTGGGAGGAGAATGTATTAGCATGCTATTTCTTTTGGGAATTTTTTTATCCAATATGTTCACTAGAGTTTGTAAAAATCGACAAATAAGACCCTCGTTGTTTTCAAATTGATACATCAATAACTCGGAAGCTATTGAAACGGATCTATCGATATCGTAATACACTGTTCCAGGCCCTCTAGCGTACGCGTTAAAATACGGTTTTACGTTAGGTTTATTGTAATATTCAACGAATTCATTAATACTCCAGTCCCGTATAATAGCGCACCAATTCCTAAGAGCTACTTTACATTTTTTGTCTTCTTCTAATATAGTATTTAATCGACTATTCAAATAAAATTCTTTGATGTTCGTGAAAGCGTCGGGCGGACAACAAGGATACTGGTACAGCAAATTTTTTAGCGACGTTGGGTACACGCATACTGATTTGATATTGGAACTTCCCTCATCGTATCCGAACTCTTCATCAACGGGAGTGTGGTTCGCATTGCCGTCTTGATGTTCTGCAAATGCACTGAGTTCTCTGGGAACGTCGTTCGGCATTTCATTGACGCATATTTCCACATTTCCTTCGTGTCCCTGAGTCCTTCGAGATCCGACTTCCTAAATTTACGAAAAGTCAATATTATCCATACAATTAAGATCGTACATGTGGTCGAATATATGGTCATAAGTAGCTTGGTTTAATAACGGATAGCATAATTTCACCAATTTTCTATTATGACGTGTATTTTCCCTATAGTGTTGGTATAAACAAAATTGACATTTTTTCGGCGCAAGTATTTTTCTGGTACCTTCGTATATTTTTAATTTATCTGACATGCTATAAACAAGTTCATTGAAATGAATATAAAACGGAGTTGCTTCAAACGGTTCGTAATAGTTTTTATTATTTTGAAACATTTGAAATTTATTTTCGTAATTTCGTACACTGGGCATATGTCTATTATACAAAATGTCAACTTCTGTGGTCCGAAATTTATATTCTTTTAACTGATTGGCATTAAAGCAATACGACGACCCATATTTTTTAACCATGGTCGACATGAACACTTCTTTTAGATACGAATGACGAACATATTGCAAATAACTATTTACCACATACTTGTATAAAATTGCGTCCATCACGTAATCCTCCATAGGAACCGACGCCGTCAATTTGTTTGGGTTCCCGGCCGTCTGTAGAAAAATATCGCACGATGCTTTCCCAGTCCGACGACGTGAGGCGTATCGCCCAAACGCGTCTTCGAAGGCGTCGTCGTCCATGTTGGCGATAGAGGACGGATCGTTGCAACCATATACACCGACAAGCCGAGTTTGATTGTCGGCAGACGTGGACGCAATGGACATGGTCGCCATGGGCTGTGACGATGACTGGGAGCTTTGGGGGGAACTGTCGCAACATATTTTGTAGCTCTTTAGCAACTTCATCAACTCCGTTAGGTCCACGGGGGACAATAACGTCGCTGATGTATCGATCATTTCCTCGAAAATCGATGTCACGAATTCGATCGACAACTCTTCGGAGCAAGTGCTCATAAATCGGCGAGCCACGAGCAACATGGCCTTGATTCTCTCCCTCATAGGAATATCCTCCATATTGCATTCCTCCAGTCTCTCGTCGCGTGCAAGGTTCGTAGTCGTCCATTTCTTCGGGTTCATCATTGTTGCAAAATGTTCTGGGTGCCACAGCGATATCAAAACTATCCAAACTGAAATGTGATATTGCGTGCCCACCTTCAGTTTTAAATCCGTCAGAAGTTGAGTCACGTGAACTAAATTGTCCACACTCAAATTCTCTATCTCCATAGCTGCCCGAATTTGCAACAGTGGAATGTTGATGAACGCTGTTGACGTCGTCTTTGCCTTCTTCATCGGTGTAACAGGTTTCTCCGCGTTCCTCTTCTTGCATGTAGAATCCATTGATACTACCGAACATTCGGTGTTTTCTCCGTCCAACATACTTACAGTCAGCCTGGGTAGGTCTGTATAGTATGTCAACGTTGTACTGACAATGCATTGAACATTACGCTTTTTTATATGCGTTTGTAACAGTAGTTCATGCCGGATGCGATTAATTATATATTAAATATAATAATTTTAAAAAAATAAATAAAATGCATAATATTATATGCAATTTTATCACCATATCGTATGCAATTTCTAAGAACGATGTCATGTTTTTTTATACACGCATAACATTGCAATTTAACGCATGGTCAATAGTGTCATTTTTATTTTATTTTTATGATATAATTTACGCATATTTACTCATACGTCTTAATGTTTACCAATCAATCCAACACACAATAACGGCTCCACGTGGAGCAATTTATTTTACATGGCCGCCCGTTTATGACGTCATCGCGCGAGGAAAAGAACTGGGTGCTTGCTCAAATTATTCTATAATTTCGACCACGACGACAGCGACGACGACATACGCGGGTCCCCTCCTCTCTGTGCCATTACTTTTGCCGCGTATGTACAGCGGCCGCCCCTATAGGGGCC